>JACEGR010009354.1:0-27451 GCA_014170235.1 Listronotus bonariensis
TTGCATCTAAAATACTACAGGTATGGGCTTAAAAAAGACCTTATTTTGAAAAGTAATAAACTGAAAAATAGGAGGAAAAAGGATACAAATTTATATAGAGTATTAATTAAGTACGGCCCTAATCGAAGGTGGACGTCGCGTTCGTTAGAACATAGGGTCGCTATAGCTATTACGAAGCCAAAATAACCAAATAAAAGCACGGCTACTTTTACTTAACATACTAAATGTTTTATAAAAAACTTTTGTATAGGGTTATTTATTTTAAAGTTAAGGGTCTTATTTTTGAACTCCTCTGTATTTTTTTAAAAACAAATAAAACCATTTTGTGTATTTTTTCTCGTAGAATTTAATGTTTTAAGTGAAAAAACATTTGAAACAAAAACAAAAAGAATTTTTTAAATGGAATACCCTGTATGTTTTTATATCAATGGATAGAGATTTTCACGAGGAATTAGGTGATATTGGAGTTGCGGGGTTTATTTCCTGCGATTCTGATGCAATTGATTAAAAACTGCATTATATTGTAAGGATAGTTTCATCTGAAAAACCCGGCTGCCACAGGTCTCAGTTTATCAATTTCAATAAATCAGTTTATTAATTTTTGGAGTAGTATTATAATGAGGTCTTTATCAGAGCGACGGCTTCAGATTATATTATATGCTAAAAATGATATGATATATCTATTTCTAAACCTAAAAAGAAGTTAATGTACCTTTAAAATTCTTGACTTTGACAAATACGCACCTGTAACCTGTGACAGCCAGGTTTTTAGGGTAAAACTATCCTCATAGTATAATTCAGTTTTTAATCAATTGCATTAGAACGCCAGGAAATAAACCCAGCAACCCTTATATCACAGAACTCCTCGTGAAAATATCTTTTCATTCATATAAAAATATACGGGGTATTCCATTTAAAAATACGTTAATCGTGCTGTAACATTTTGTTTAAAATGTTTCTTTGATTAGATTATTAAATTTAACGAAAAAAAACACGATATGGCTACATTTGTTCTTTAAAAAAGGAAGGAAGGTTCAAAAATAAAACCATATTTACTTTAAAATGAATAACCCTGTTCCTTTTAAAATGGAAATAGAAAATTCGGGATGTGGGTATTTAAAACAGCTAAATACGGATTGGTTGATATACGTTTGTTTTCTATGACTTCCGGTTTCACCAGAAATTACTGCTTCTTTCATAATTTAAACGGCACTGCAAACTTTATCCTTTTTAAATAGTATAGGACATTTCAATACATGATATTTTTTACCACTTCTGTTGTCAAGGATTTCATTTTTGAAATTTTAATCTTAAGCGCCATGATTAGGCTGAAATGGTTAATTTTAAGTTAAATATATAGTTTTTTTTTGTTTTTTACGACTTCTCTGGGTGGACAGGTTTGCAAATTCCTTTTTATGGTCATAACTTCTTTTAATCCCAAATAAAATTAGCTATTCTATAGGATTATTTCTTTCCAAATATTTTGGTACTATTCTAAACACTGCAAAAGGAAACGGGACACATATCTTGGTTTTTTTGTAGGAGTTTACCAATAAAACACTATTTTACACGTTTTTTTGGGAAAATAACCGATCACAAAATAGGTCGAATTTAAGCCCCTTGAGAATTGTTTTGTTAAGCAGCTAGAAGGCAAATTCTGTTCATCACTTATCTTTATCTTATCTTTATATTAATGAATGTTTGTTGGTCATATGAAGATGTTTTGAAATTACCTTTAATTCTAGTAAGTTTCTATTAAAAATGAAAATTTACAAAAGCAATATCATTTATACAAACATTTTAAATCTTATATACTTATATTATCTCGCTGCAAATTTTAGTTTATCGTCATAATAACATAATTAATGGATTTTTTTTCAAGGCCATCCAATAAATGAACTCGCCCAACCAATATAAAGTATATCTTTAACATAATTAATATTTACTGAAGGTAAATTTACATAATTATTTTTATAAAATAATTTTTTAAGTTTTTTGTTATAACCACATGTCAATAATTTATATATATTAGGGTATTTTGTATATATTTTTATAATTTGTAACAATACAACTTATTTATTTGACAAAAAGCGGAAAAGTATTATCTTCAGCACTACTATCTGCTACTAAGAGAAAAAGGAATGTTTCCATTTTGGCCAAATATGTTTCGCGATGCTTTTCTGGTGGAACTTAAGGATACAAGTCTTTAAAAATCGCAGCAGGATATCGACATAAAATACATAAAACTTTAAAACGAAAATTCTGGAAACATTAGGATTTGCGCCCCTAATACCAAACGCTCGCGGCAGCTCGTTTCCAAGATAAAACAGGAGCGGCGAAGAACAAATATTACAAGTCGCATGAGTTGAGTTTCTTACGTGCAAGGAATAGGCGGGCTGGGCAAGATGAAAAGCGCCATTTCGACGGCCATTAACCCAACTTTTGCCCGCATGGGGAGCACAGACCGGTTTTTCTTTCTTTTTCCGGAATTGCTTCTGAGCTGCTACACTGTCGTTTTTCCAGAGAGGTATTAAAATATATTTTTTTTAATTAAAACCTAACTGACAAATGTAAAAGCTGTTTAAATATTTTAAAAAGTATTTCATAAAATAAAATTACTATGACTTATAAGTGACAAAGAAAATGTATTAAAAATACTAGCAGAGCGCTACATGTCAAGAAGCAGCTTATACCGCTATACCTTCTAAATAAACGGCTTTTTTTTAAATTTTGTATAAATTGTAAAACTTAAACTTAAAATAAAAAAGTAAAGATTGTTTCCAGCTAAACAAAAAGTAACAAAATCGATTAAATCCATGAAATAATGGAATAATTTAACAAATAAAAACGGTCTAGGGTAGTAAAGGCACCAAGTATTTTCTCCAAAACAACTAAATGAATTTTAAAAAAGTAGTCTGTTAATGAGATAATTTAAACTCTTGAGGATAAAGTATAGCTTGACTAACTTTCCAATTTAAATTTTTCACATTTGTATTGGTAAGGGAATGATATAACCCTAGAAAAGTAAACTTTGACAAAAAAAATTGTCCCCCTAAAAATAAAAATTAACGGATTTGAGGATTTTTATAAGTATATAAATATCAAAATTATAAGGACGGCTCGTTTTAATGGGAGTTCACTATACATTCGTACCCAGAGCAATTTTAGAAAACGGGTTTTACTGTTGTATCTTTAAACTTAATATGAATTTAACATCAGACTGTACGGGAATTAATTTTGTAATAAAAAAATGCTTATCGGTTGGTTTTAAATATATTCAAAGGAGAGCTGTTCTCCTTACTAATGGCCCAATTTTTTTACTCTTAGAAGTAAGTTTTTTTATCCCTCGGCCAATTTGTACAGCAGGTTCCTCCTTTATACATATCTATCTTTGGAATTTTTGCTCTAAAGACGTAGTCAATAAAACTCTTTTCCGAGCAGCTCTTAACGGAGTTACTCAAAATACCACACTTTTTATTCGTTTGCAGTCCGGTAGAAGAAGCTACAAATTTTTTATTGTTCTTTTTCTCTTCTTCTTTCAGTTCATTGTTAAGTAATTAATTCACAAATCCTTAGGAACTTAGAAACACACAACATTTTTTATGACTGGCTGAATTTTGCCACAAAAGACCTACGGCAGATCTTATTTTCTTCGTGTCCTACAGCTAGAACAAATCTTTTGAGATTTAAGGTGAGTCTCAGATCGTTGCTCTTGATATATCCAAAGTTTTTGATCAGGTTTGGCATGACGCACTCCTTAATAAACTTTCTTCTTATGGCCTTTTAAGAGTCGCACCTGTGGTATATTTGTGTACCCGAAGAACCTGGGACAGGGGGTCAGCGACTAACCCTAGCTTTTTTCACTTTGATGTGGAGTATCAGCGTTTAACCTCAAAATTTTTGAAAAATAGTTGGAACCTCTTTTACCAATAAATAAAAATCCATGTTTAATGCTGCAATATGAATATTTTGCAATAATTTTGTTTTATAGGCGTTTTTCATATTTAATCGGCATGGTTCATTTTTAAGTTGTTTTATTCAATCCAATTTACTCTTAGCATCATTAAGTACCCACTACTGTTTATATTTTTAGAATAGGTAGGAAATGTAAACATATATAATATGAATTTATATAAAAAGAACAATCGGGCATGTCCAAATTTTGCGGGGGTAAATGTATGCCCTAACACACTTATCATAGGTATCAATTCTTCTTTTTTAGATCATGAAGCTGGACAACAAAAAACACATTTTTCTTTTGAAAGATACCTTGCTAAGGCCTTATTTTCCCCAAAAGCAAATTAACCAGTTCCAAATGTGCCTTTTCTTTGGACAGGCTGCTTCACTTCATGTAAAATATTTTTTAAGATAGTATTTACAACTGTAAGCTTCTTTTTAGTAATCCATTGGTTATATTACAAACGCTGTTAGTTGCAAACACTTCATTAAAAAGCCATACTTGCCATGCAACCCATCCTAAAAACGTTGGTCAAGCCAGCACTATTTGCAAAAATATTTTAATTTTAGCATGAATATACTTCTAAAGGATAATGTATAAATGACATTAAACGATAATAAAATATTTTTAAAATCTAAAAAGTTATAGCAAAAAACTACTGTGGGGTCAGTCACTGACCCCCTGTCCCAGGTGCGACTGTTAACTAAACTCTATTCTTGGTTTTTAGTTATCTTTCTAATCGACGAATATCAGTTATTGTGGATGGCAACTCTTTAAGCTTCCACCTAGTAAATGCTGGAGTGCCTCAGGGCTCAGTACTGGCACCAACATTGTTTCTTTTTGCCATTAACAATCTTTTCTCGTCCACAACTAATTCCATTTATAGTTTTGCCAGCCAACTTTAGTCTTTAGGTTCCTAAAACCAATCTCTAAAACCTGATTTGGAAATAAAATGCAAAGCTATGCAGATATCTCTTTCACAGGACCTTACTTTAATATTGGATAGGAGCGCCAAAAATCTTATTAATTTTATTGCATCCAAAACACAATCAATATGGTCCTTGTCGTGAAAAAATCATCAAATACTCATTTACCTTTGAGCGGCCAAGTTATGCAGAGCAAAGACATCTTCAATAATTATGTGAGCGTCACATTTGAGAATTCTCCTAACTGGTATGTTTTAACACATTAAATTCATAGCCACGGCTTCAAAAAAGCTTGGGTTCCTCTTTCAAGCCAAAAAGTATTTTCCCCTTTTATTTATAAACTTTGTATGTCTTCCCCGTTTAAAATATTGTTTTCATATGTGGAGCATGGTGTCCCCCACAACCCTTAGCATTCTTGATTTTATTTAGAGAAGAGCTATTTGCCTCATTAATGATTATTCACTTACAGAAAGGTATCCTTCTCTCGCCCACTGTCGGGCTTCGAGGGATTTATAGTTTTTTTATAGGTACATTCAGGCTTCCGCTTTAAATATTTGTACAGTATAACTGCTATACTCACAGTTTTCAACAGAGAAACTCGTGGTGCCGCATGTATACATCCATATTCGGTCCAACTGGATAGGCTCCGGACTTTCCACTTTGTTTGTTTTTTTATCCCAATAGTTTTTAGAATGTCTTTTCTGCACCCCCTCCCTACCACAAATCTTAAAGTATTTAAGTCTTGTGTCAACAAGCAGCCTCTAATTTCCTTAGGATACCTATGGTACTTCAGTGCTTTAACCATAACCCTAAACTTTTTAACCGCCGTCCCTGTTTCTCTAGCGCTCCCTCAGGCACCGTTGGCAATATCTCTTATCGGATCGCGTTCCGCTTCACTTCCCAATCGGCTTCCGCCTTATCCGGAGCCTGGAATTGCAGCTCTGCTGGAAAAGGCTTACTCCGCGTTCAGTTCACCTTTTGCTCGCACACTTCATTTAACGTGGATAATGGCCACCGTCTACGGCCCTTAATGCCTTCATGCTATGCTCCCCGGGTCTCCGATTCCCCATTTCATGGACGTCATTTACATGCTCGAAAATAATTTTGTAGGTGAACAAATTATATGAACGTAAAATAAAACATATAAAGGATAAACAAAAATTATTTTAGGTGTTCAAAAGAAAATCAAATTAAGGTTACTTTTAAAAATTTAACACTTTATGTATTGCTTTAGCCATGTTATATTTGCTTCTTAGTCGTTAGTAATAAATTTTTGCATATTTTAACAATATTTTTGCATATTTTAACAATATTTTTTATTTCAATTTTCTTTAAAAATGAAGCTTGTTTTTTTAAAATAATAAAACTAATCTTTGCTGTTTTTGGAATATCACAATCTAACCTTAAATGGGTAATATAATATAGACTTCGATTCAGCCAAGAAAAGCCACGTGGTCATTAGATATGTCTCACTGTCAAATTATTCCTCTTTGGTTTCAGATTTAACAAGAATTGAAAAGAATATTTTCATTTTAGAAAAATTCAGCAACGTACTATTTTTTTCTTAAAAACTATTATGATAAATGTACTTTAATGGAGAGGAGACTTTCCCCAAATTTCCAAAAAACTCTTTATTAGTTTTAAAGTTATGACAAAAAGACAATTAGTAGTTTTACATTTTAACACCCTGCAGTTTTACAAGTAGGATGTGTAGGATACATACATATTTATGTAATATTTTTTTATTTTTCCTTTATTAATTTTGCAACGTATAAAATGTAAAGACTTTTGCATAAAAAGTTTATATGCACTGTTTAAAAATAAAGTAAATTAAACTTTAAATTCTATAGAGATAGTTATGTAATCAAATATCTGGATAAAATGGAGGGTGTTATGTTTTACTTTATTTTTAGACAAACTGGTAACAGTTTGACAAATCGTCTGTGCGCTGCTTTTTAATTAAGAGTTTTAGTATTTTTATCCAAAATAGTACATACCGAGGTGGAAAGTGTTTTATTACTGTGGAGAGAAAAGGATGAAACCATTTTTCAAGACAGTAATGAAATCTTTTACCGAGGTATGTATACTATTTAATTTATTTATTAAATTACTCTTTAATTTTATTTGCATTAGAAATGTGTCAATTAAAAATAGTTATTTTTGTACTAAGGGCGTAAAATAGCACTCTTACGCCCGCGGCTGAAGGTTGTTGCCCGAGGTTCTCGAGGATAACAATCAGCTGTGGACATAAAAGTGCTTTACGCCAGAGGTGCAAACAATATTTTTTGTACGACTGAAATTATTATACAAGCATTAAGTGTAGTTAAGAAATTTTTTCTAGCTTTTAATGTTTTAAATTGTAATCAGTATACTTTTAACATATGTTTCATTAAATAATTTTTTGTTTTATCAAAAAAATGCGGCATTCTTTGACTTAATTAATGTTTCTTAAATTTATAAATGCGGGCATTTTTAATACTTTTTGCTCTAGGGCGAAAAAGTGCTATTTTACGCCCTCATTTATAAATGCAGGTGTTTTTGACAGTTTTTGCCCTAGGGCGTAAAATTGCAATTTTACGCCCTCAAATGGGGCCTTAGAATTGTATTTCACGCCCGGTCGTACAAAAAAGAATTTATAATTTGCCAAAGGATTACGCCACCAGACATTTATAGCGCATTAAGGTGTTACAGAGATGTCTTAAATATCAGACAAGATATCAAGGTGGCTTTTTAATTTTTGCAAAGTTGCTTTTACTTTCAACCCATTGAAGAAAAGTTAACTTTCCTCCCGTGGGCTCCGATAGCCGTTTGACGTTTGGTTTCTGATATGCTATATGGAAACGGTAACCAGAAAATATAAAGTGAAAAATGGTAAGATATTGTTTTATCTTCCAACTGAAAACGTCAAACGGAAAATGCAAACGGAAACGTCAATCCATAAATCCAGCTTTAGATTATTCCGTACTAGGACCTACTGGTCGAGGCAATGAAGCACAAAAGTTCAAAATTTTTAAGGTCAATAATTTCGTAGAATGCGGTTTTTTGCACTCGCTTTCAAAGTATATTTGTAAAATTTTTCCTAATTTCTACCTTATACAAATTAAAAATTGCATTTCTGCAGCCAAAAGTGAATTTAAAAAATGCATTTTTGAAAGAAGCCTTGAAAAATTTAATAACTTTGTAGATAAGAGTTAGAACTGGCCCATGTAGAGTTCCTAAGAGATTATGAGGTCGTTAATCACTGTTATAATGTTCAAATTGACCCGTCGAACACCTAGACCTAAGAAACGCCGACAAACGTCGTCTCCGTGGGACTCTCCTAAAATTTTTCCGAAGAAGGAGAGAAACTTGGCACCCGGGTTCTGTGGGTCGCTGAATTCAAATATAGTATCACCGAACACTCCACAGATACCTGGTGCGCTCTAACCTGGACGCGGTGGTGATCTCCGAGAATCTTTCTGACTAGAGTACCAAAAACAACCCAAGAAGCATTGTAGGGCGTTTTGTGGGGCGCTAAATTCAAATTTCATGACTAAAACTATCTTCTAAACATATGTTGCATCAGAATCTAGCCCTGCTTTCCCTGACAGAATCGAAAAAGACGAACCGGAAATCGTTAAAGGGTTTTTTGAGCTCTAAATCAAAATTTCACGTTTCTTTTTTTCTTCTTTATAAACACAATAAATAAAATCTTATAAGAATATAATTTCCAACATGCCCAGTTTTAAATTTCAATGTCAAATAATTTATAAAAAAAATGGATTAAAGGACAAACTAAATAAGGTAAAAGTTATTAGTGTATTTCTGTGGTTTAGCTAAGATTTTTTTTAAACTTACGATTTAATTTATTCTTTTCTTTAAGAGTTTTGGTTAATGTACGTCGTATAACATACAATTTTTGTATGATATTTCTTAATTGTAGTGTCTCATAAAGCAATAAATTAAGATAAAATTGGACCACCACTGATTTTCGTTTATCGTTTTCTTTACATTTTACCTTTTTGTTCTCATTTTAGGACAATTGTCACACAAATCGTTGACGATCGTATGGTGGTGCGTGCGAATTAAGTCGGTGATAATGAACACGGAAAACAACGCAACGAACGTCTGCTGAGCCGTTTTTCGGCTCGGAATTCAGCTTTTAATGGCACTTTAAGGCCATTAAGAGGATTATCTCGCGTTTTGGGTTACGGTCGTGCTGTTTATTTACTAAATATTAACTTTGGATTATTGGATTTTGTTATCTTCCGCTCACCGATATGCGAAAATCTAAGCCGTAGAAAACATTGCCATGATTTTAATTACTTTTGTAAACAAACTTCAGTACTTTCGTGGCACTAATTGGACAATAAAGCTCTTTAAGTTTCTAAGGCGGTAATTTTATACAGTTTTGGTAATGTATCTAACTAAAAGTTACTAATATTTTCTTAGATAATTTTGTATACTTATGTAAATATTAAGCCAAAGGACACCAAAGCTTTTATTTTTCTAATAAAAAGTTACTTCATACAGGACTATCTTCCGTATTAAGTGATGGTCATGCTGATTATTTACTATAAACTAATAACGTTAAATTATTAAATTTTGTTATTTTCTGCTCACCGATATGCAAAAAATTTAAGTCGAAGAAAACATAGCCATGATTTTACGCAATTTTGTGAACAAACTTCAGCACTTTAATAGCCACAATTGGACAATTAAGCTCTTTAATTTTTTAAGGCGGTAATTTTTTTAATATACAGTGCCTTAACTATACTTGTACTTTTTTATATTTCTTATAAAAATGTTTTGCTTTTTTTTAAATGCTAAAAGCTATACTAAAAATTGACCTGTGATAAACAGGGTGGTAGAAAATTGCAAAAATAATATCCTTCTTCAAAGGTTGAAAATGCTGTACCCTTGGCAGTAAATTCTTTAAATATTATACTCCCCTTATAAGGGATATATTTTAAATAAATATTTTAATATGTGACTTGTTTCTTTGTAATGTGAATTACTGGTTTTAAACTTTTGTTGACTGATTCATGTACTTTAGGGCTGACTCCTGTTGGTTGACAAGTAGCACTAATGATGGTTCCACCGAAAGAGCTCTGCCACGCTTTGTAGCATTTTATTAAAATATTGCACAAAATATACCACTTTAATTTCTTCTGCCTATAATTTCACGTGCACATAGCCACACCCTTTTCATTTACTTCGTTAGAAGCCTGTTTTTTTGCCACTGTAAGTACTACCTTCGATGCGAAAATTCGCTAACTATTAATACTGTGTATGCCGTCTGGATTTTCGCCTGAAATAGTAGGTTTGTTCTAGCAGAATGTTGGAAACATGTTAGCAACTATCGTAAAACGGAGAAATTGTTACAAACATTAGTCAGAAATGTTGGCAACAGTTTTTTGCTGGAACCAAAAATAAACAAGGCGTGCATACTGCTTATACGTCAATACAAGAAAGGTTATGCTAAAAATTGTCAGTAATGTTTGAAGAAGTTTGCAAACTTTTCAAACAGTTTCCATCATGTTTCTAACATCTTAAAACTACTGCTGGAACAACAAACAATTGTATAATGTTACAAACATGGCACTGCTCGAACGACAAATTTGACGTGCACAGAATCCGAACGGTTGCAAACATTTCTGATAGCCTGCTGGAACAAACCTAGTAGTACATTGTTTGTTACATGGTGTGATTGTTTTGAGGTTATTTTTAAATTTTGTACATTTTGCTTAATAAAAAGTGACAAACGCCTAAAAAGCAATAGAATAGTGGACATATTATTAACTTTCGTTATCTGCGGGCAACGTCAATAAAATTCAGCAGCAGTAAGTTGCTTTATTAGGTTTTTTAATGGTTATTAACAGCTGTCCTATTTAGAAACTTTTATTTAAATGATTTTTGGTATTTTGGCTTCTCTTTGCGAGTTTTAAAAGCTGTTAAAATAGAATACAATAGAATAGAATAGAAAAACTCTTTATTTCTGATCATATTCAGGTATACAAATACATAAACATAAAAAGAAATCACGTCAACAAAAAAAGAGACTTTACAATTGTCTCTCTGTAAAGTCTTTCACACTGTAGGGTTCTATTTGTATTAAAAATTGTTTTACTTTTCTTTTAAACACTTTTAAAGTCGGTGCACTTTTAATATCATTTGGTAACTTGTTGTAGAAACGAATGCCTCTATAGTATGGTCCTCTTTCAAACAATGATAGGTGATGAATTGGGTAATTTACCTCTGTTGTACGTGTGTTGTAATTATGATTACTTTCTACCCTAAAACTATTTCTATTTTTATAAAAAAACATTATTGTATCAAATATGTACAAACCATAAATTGTAAGAATAGCCTTTTCTCTAAAGACATTTCTACAACTCTCTCTATATAACATTTTAAAAATTGTTCGCAATAAACGTTTTTGTATAACAAAGATATTTTGTATCTTGGAATTACAACCCCAAAAAATAATTCCATATCTTGCTGTGGCCTCGAAGTTTGCAAAATACAATGTCCTCAACGCAGTCTCTGAAACATATTTTGTTGTCAGTCTGATACCGTAACTTATACTATTTAGCTTGCTACTAATTAAATCTATTTGATCTGACCAGTTTAGAAATTCATCAATTTGGATTCCTAAAAATTTCGTGTTACTTTGAACTGTGATGTTATTGTTGTCTATTTCAATATATTCTGGTTTATCGATGTTATTTAATTTTGTTCTAAACAGGACTAAGTTAGTTTTTTCCTTGTTTAGTATAAGTCTGTTTTTCTCGAACCAGGTCTTTGTTTGTGAAAAAATATTTTTAGTTTGTTCAATAATTTCAGGTATTTCTTTACCAGATATTAAGAGATTAGTATCATCTGCATAAGCCGTTAGAGCAATATTTTGTTTAGGAATTTCAAAGTTAATGTCATTGGTAAAGATTATAAACAAAATTGGTCCCAGGATGCTACCCTGCGGGATTCCAATGTCATTTTGCAAACTTCCAGACTTTGCCCCAATATTGTCTTTTGTTACTACTACTTTTTGGGTTCTACCTGTTAAGTATGATTCAAACCATTTTAATGCATTGCCTCTAATTCCGTACAACTCAAGTTTTGTCAAAAGTAGGTCTCTATCAAGGCAGTCATATGCCTTGGAAAGATCCAGAAAGACTCCCATGGCTGCTTTTCCGTCCTCCAACTGCTCAAGAATCCCGTGAGTGAACTGAAACGTAGCTGTTTGTGTTGATTTTCCATCTGTATAACCATGTTGGTTATCAGAAAGCAAATTACTTTGCTTCATGAAAGGTATCAGTCTGCTGCATGCTGCCAGTTCAAAAAGTTTGGAAAAGCCAGGAGGGACGCTAATCGGCCTATAGTTGTCAAACACTTCCGGATCACCCTTTTTTAGCAGGGGTTTTATGACAACCGTTTTGAGTTGGTCTGGGAACACACCCTCTCTTAAAGAATTATTTAAGATATATACAATAACATTAGTGATCTCTGGTATACTCATTTTTATTATGTTTGTGGGTAGGTCATCGTCACCACTAGTACATTTATTTTTAATTTTTTGAGTTAGCTCCAGTACCTCTGTTACAGTGAGAGGTCTAAAATAAAGTGATTTATTATTTGGATTGATATTGGTACTAAAAGGAGGTATTATTTGGTTTTTCAACAGATTTGGTATTTTTTCATAAAAATAAGTATTAAAATCATTAGCTATATCCTGAGGATTACCAGATATCGCTAAGTTACTTGAGATATTTTTCCCCACTATTTCATTACAGATAGTCCACATACATTTGATCTTGTTGTCTGATCTATTTATTCTGTTTTCATATTGTTCAGATCTTAGCTTTACCAGAAAATCATCATATTGTTTTTTACATTTTTATACATTTGTGAATACCTGTCATCTTGATTTCTTAACACTAGCAATAAATCTAGCCTATTCTTAATTTCGGTTAACTCTAAATTATTTTTGTACAGACATTCTTTGTTTCCTGTTTTTGGTGTAAGCTTTTTTGGAAAACAAAGGTTAAAAATATTTACATACATATTTATAAATAGTGACCATTGCTTATTGACTTCGTGCCTACCTAAACTAAAAACCTCTACCCAATCTTGTTTCCTTAGTTCGGCCAGAAAATGTTTCCTAGCCTCTTCACTATAAAATCTTTTAAAAGATGGAGGATGAAGTCCACTGACACGCAAATCCAACCACAACTTTTGTGCAGTGTGATCGGAGATATTTGCGTGCAAGACAGAAGCCATCCATTCATCTGGAGAAATATTTACAAATATATTATCTATGCAACTACTACTTAATCTAGTTATACGTGTATTTTCTTTTTATACATTGTTGAAAGTTGAAAGAGCTCATTAGAGAGCATAACTCTGTTTTATTATCACTGTTATTAAGAAGGTCTATGTTAAATTCTCCTAAAATACATGTCTTTTGTTAGGATCAAAAGTTTTAATTAATAGATACTCCATTTTATCCAAAAATACCTTAATATCTCCTCCTGGTGGTCTGTATATATAAATAATAATAAATAAATAAGCTTAACCCAAAGAACACCACGTATAATAACACCTTTCGTAAATTTTAATTAAATTAAGTATTTAAACTCTTTCGCGAAATTTCCCCAAACGTATCATAAAGAACATTTTCCAACAGCTTAATCCAATCAAAAATACCGTTGAAAAACAGGAGCATGTAAAACAACGAGATTGGAACGTACCCTCGGGTCGAAAATTGCTCCTATAAATTTAAACACTTTACTAAGCCCGTAAATTAAAATTCAAATTGGGGCGAGCGAGCGCGCGACCGCTTCTCTCTCGTCCAATCTTGGACGATGTACGATTATGGACGACTCCCGGAGTTCCGGTCGATCTGCTCCTGGAATATACCCGGAATATATGTGGTTATGTGCGGACATATCCGTCCATCAGCCTTTATCGCCCTGAACAAATACAACTGGGTTGTCTGCCGGCGGCGGGGGTGTGTGACCGCCGCCGTTTCGCTAGCTGATTTACGCTGATTGCGAAACGGAAACAAAGAGAAGGGTTGAAGGGTTTTGGAGAGTTTTAATTGGGATACATGGAGGGGTTATAATCACAAACTTTTTATCTTTGTTAATGGGATGGAAGTTGATATGGTCAAGATGAATTTGCCGTGTTCAATACATTAGGGCATTGTATTAAGCTTATATTATTATATTTAAGTTAAAAAGTTAGTTTATCCTGTTAAAAAAAACGTTTTCCATACACGTCGCACAGTGCAGTGATCTGTGTGCAAAACCTATTTTTGTTCTTTTAGCATAAGTCCCATTTTTAGTAAAACTAATGATAAATTGACCAAATAATCATATCCTAGAATCATAGATTTCCATTACCACGCTTTATTAAAATTTCTCACTTAAAAGAATTAACAAATTGCAGGTAGAATATTAACAGTTACGATTTTGTCTATATTGCAAGAATTACTACAAAAAAGTGTTTTTATAAGTATTATATGATGAACGCGACAAATACCTGTAAATTTCTTAATAATTTCATCTTAAGGATTTAATTATTGATGTCAATAAATTTGTATTTCTTAGTAAAAAAAAATGGTGCGGATTTTTATTTATTGTTGTATTTCATAAAATTTACTAAGCTCTAAACAAAAGTATAAAAAAGTATTTGTGTAATGTTTTGCTATTTTGTAGCAAATTTAATGTAGATTAAGGCTATTATACTTAGAATTGCAAATATCTGCAACACTTTTAAAAACAGATTGTTTTACTATACAAGACTTACTAACAGTAACTCTTTTGAAGGTTGGGTTTCGGCAATAGGACAAAAAAAAAAGTTGTAATGGAGATAATTATAACTGCTTTTAAGATTGGAGATCCTGATGATCCAAAAATAATTGGTACAACTCGTTAATTAAAAAAGATACCAGTTTTTGCCTATAGTAAGTATAGATAGATACCACCGGAAGTCCAGATATAAATTTACACCCAGTTAACATTTTTTCTTTTTCATCCTACAAAATTAACAAAAACATTAGTTTATTGGGATAATTCTGTTGTTTTTAACTCAATTATTAATTTTTATTACTTTTAAGATATACCGGGAATGAAAAAAGTACATTATTTTTGAATGCAACAACCTGTATATTATATGACCAATAAAAAGATAATACAGTTGAACAAGTTTTAGACGTTGTGCCGGGGCCTAAGTCTTTCCAGGATAAATTGTCAAACAGTACTGAACACAAATACCATAACAGTTTGAAATTTGCACCCTCTTATCTATCCAAAAATACGTACCAGAAAAAGTACCTCTAAATTAATCATCCCTTATAATATGCAGAGTGCATCATTCAAAAATATATACTTTTGTCCTACCCTGTATATGATCACCAATATTAGAAATTAAAATACGTTTAAAGGAGTTCTAAGAAACCACATAAGTTTTATTTATTTTTAATAGCAGTGGCAGCTCGTGACATTTTTCACTCGCTTGTTGACATCATTCTTTATTAAACAATAAGCATTCAACACAAAGCAGTTAATTTATGACACCCACAAATCCGGTCATATTTTACATAAATGTTTCTACTAAAAACTCCGTTGTATGTCCTAGTTTTACTAGTAGATGAAAATAATTTGAAGATCAAAAGTAGGTTTTTTTCCAGTTGTTGATCCATTTCTAAATTATCTAGTTATCACATATTACATTACATAACTATCAACATAATGCACTAGTTAACTATACTTGTTAAAATTAAACGTATAATCAACGATTTATTCACACTGTTTAATCATAATCAACAAATCAACAATAAATATTGCTATTAAAACTCTACCGGACCCGACTCTACTGTTTAAGCTTCGAATTCTGACTGGACACACGTAATTTCTGCACTAGTTTCATGCCCAGCAAGATTGATTTATATTTTAAATAAAATAAGTGCATTTTTATTTAATGGTAACATCAGAGACAACGTTTATTAAATATTGAATTGAAGTTTTGTTTTTTTTTAATAATTCTGATTAAAATTTAAAAAAAAGTTATTAAAAAGTTTTATTAAGTTAAATATTCTAAATAAATATTAGAATAAAATATTTTTATTTATTAAAAAAAAAGGAAATTCGTTTTATTGCTCACAAGTCAACTAAGTTATTTTTAAAAATATTCAAATTATATTGTGTATTTTTATGACAAAAGATTTTATTTTTATTAAATTTAAAATTTTTTATTTCAAAAGGTTTTTTTTTATAAAAAGTGAGACTCATTCTCAAGTAAAAGAGAAATAAATTCAAAGTTACCTTATAAAATTAAAAAAATCTTATGTTGTTACTCAGCACAAACACCCGCGAGTTAGTAGGATTTGACCGGACCGAGAGCAAATTAATTAAAACTAAAAGTGTTAGATCCAAATCAAACACCAAAAGACCTACCGAATTCAAGATTTTGCTGAGAGAGGGAAATGTGACTTATAGATAATGGAATTTTAATGTTAATTGTTAAATGCACTTAAGTAATTAAAACGCTTTTAAGGAATCCATAAATCTGGATTTTTCGCAAAATAATTGATTTTTGACAGATTAAGGCCAAATTCCGAAAACCTGAATTCAATAACTATTAATCATAAGTAATTGACAAAATCACTCAGTTGGTTAATGGAAGTGGTCTATTTAAGCATTTTGCTCCCAAAGAGGAAAGTCAGTTCCTATCCAAACATCGTGCGGTTTAAGTCAGTTCCTATCCAAACTTCGTGCGGTTTAAGTCAGTTCTAATCTAAAGTTCGTGCGGTTTAAAACTTGAATTCCAGCCACCTTCCGATGGTACGATATGGTGCCATCGGATTGTTCATGTCAGTTTTTTTTTGTGATTAAGAAGTCAGTCAATTCCAATCAAACGTTCGTGCCGTTTAAGTAAACTTATTTCCAATAGTCGTGCGGTTTAAGTCCGAAGTTAGTGCAATTCCAGAGTATTGGCTAAGAAAAATAGCAAAAATAGTGTGTGAGTGAATTCAAAAATGATGGTGAATTCTTTGGCTTAAAGGATGATTTAATCTAGAAAAATCAAAGGAAAGTAAGTGTAGCGCGGCATTTAAATGTTTTTGTTACAAAATAAGTGTTTTTAAGAATATTTTTGACTAGCAAGACTTTTTTATTAACTGATTGTAACTTTGGTGGCTCCAAATTTTTATTGTGTTAATAAATTAAATTTAACCTTCCGTTACTCGCGCGCGGACTGTCGCTCCGCAAAGATATATTTGATTAATTTACTCACGTCGTGTTGCTTCCAGAAACGGCCCCCACTAAGTACCTTCCTACAATCGGCCGCTTGTTGGCACTGCAAAGTCTTACTTAGGTTAGTGCGTTTCTTGCCAATCCAGAGGCAAATGCGGAGTAAGAGTCCGCAGCGAGTAATCGTGTTACAATTTGTGCTTTTGCTTTTGATGATTTTTAATTAAAAGGTAAATTTTAGATATTAGAGGATCAAATTTTTTTATTTAGTATGGGTGTTTGGATTTTACAGGATGGCTTATTATGAGAAAGAACAAGAGCGACTACATAAATTGATGGAATATTGTATGCAAGAGGATACAGTGGATGAACTCGTTACCTATGATGATGAATCTGATAAAGATGAGGTAGATTTGTTAGAAACAGAAAATCATGACAGTGAGACTGAACAAGAATTTTTCGATGATGATTCAACCGATGTAGAGTCGCCAAAAGGGCCATATTTCCTAGGAAAAGATAAATGCAGCAAATGGAAAAAGCATGTTCCTGTAAAAACAGTTAGAACAAGATCTGAAAATCTTATTAAACATTTGCCAGGTCCTAAAATGCAACAAAAATCTAAAAGATATTTTGGAAATTTGGCATTATTTTATCGATCTAGATATGCTTAGGAATATTGTTAAGTATACAAATCAACATATCGAGAGCATCCAGAAAAATTATTCCAGAGAACGAGATGCGAAAACCACAGATATTCCTGAAATTCAAGCAGTAATTGGTCTCTTGTATTTGGGTGGATTATTAAAAGTAAGTCGTCTGCATGTAGATGAATTATGGAATTCTAATGCAACGGGGATAGAGCTTTTAGACTAACAATGACACGCAGTAGGTTTCAGTTTCTTCTGCAGCATATAAGATTTGATAATATGGAAACCCGAACGGAAAGAAGAAAGTTTGACAAACTGGCACCAATAAGAGAATGCTTTGATACATTTGTTATAAAATGTCAAACAGCGTACACGCCTTTTGAATACGTAACAATCGATGAGAAGTTGGAAGCATTTAGGGGCAGATGCAGCTTTCGGCAGTACATTCCTAATAAACCCAACAAATATGGAATTAAAATATTTGCACTTGCCGACGCCAAAACATATTATACTTGCAATTTGGAAGTATACTTAGGCCGACAGCCAGATGGACCAAATGCGATTGACAACTCCCCAAGTGCAGTTGTTCTAAGAATGTGCGAGCCAATAAAAGGAACTAGTCGAAATGTTACGTGTGATAACTGGTTCACTGGGATTGAACTGGTAAAAATCCTACTCAATGAATATAAACTAACATGTTTGGGCACACTTCGCAAAAACAAGCGAGAACTACCAACAGAATTCAGCTGCCCCAAAAACAGACCAATTGGCTCTAGCATGTTTGCTTTTCAAAAAGATCTATCCCTCGTTTCATATATTCCCAGAAGGAACAAAAATGTATTACTGGTATCGAGCTTACATCACGATGATGCAGTAGATTTTACTACCGAGAAACCAGAAATGATATTAGACTATAACGCTACCAAAGGTGGTGTAGATACAGTTGATAAGCTATGTGCCACGTATGACTGTGCAAGAAATACCCGAAGATGGCCAATGGTAGTGTTCTTCTCCATGCTGAATGTTTCAGGCATTAATTCAATGGTATTATATTTTGCAAACAATCCAGACATTCAGTTATTACGCCGAAAATTCTTACGTCAGCTTTCGTTCCAACTCGTAGAAAGTCATCTTAAAGCCAGAAGTCAAATTACAAACATTCCAAAGACAATGAGCGGAAGAATAAAGGAAATCGTTGGAGAAGAACAGGCTCCCGGGCCAAGTGTTGAAAGGCCTGCAAGTACTAGAGGACGCTGTAGTTTTTGTGATAGAAAAAAGAATAGACCAACAAGATTTTCCTGTAAGAAATGTGGAAAATACATATGTGGAGAACACTCATTATATGTATGTTCGGACTGCTATACTTACAATACTTAAAATTCAGTTTTTCTTGTCAATTGTATCCTTATTTCTTAGTATTTCATAGTTATGTATGTTAATTTTTATCCTTTAAAATAATAACAATAATACTTATTAGTATACTTGTTATTTTATTTGTTAAAAGTTGTCTTTTTGCATTAAATAATAAAAATATAATAAACGCGGACTGACAGTCCGCAGCGAGTACTTGTGTACTAAATTAGGCGCGAGTAATGAAAGGTTAACAAAGTGACTTGGTGGTTTAACTGAAAAATAATAATAAAAAAGAACCTTTTCGATAAGACAAAAAGGGAAAATCTAAAGATCAAAATTTTCATTTTGGAACTTGTATTTTTTAATGAATAAAAATAAATTAAATAATTATTCTATCAATAACAAAAATTTTTAATAGCAAATACAAACGCTATTTCATAAAAATTGGATCCCGGATAAATTTAAATAAAAATGTAGCACCGATTTTGAGGGTTTTGAATCGGATAGCACTACAGTAGTTTGTGCCCGTACACTATACTATATTTGCGTTTATTAAAGTAAAGAAGACGTAAGTCGCGAAGCAAAAAAATAAGACAAAGCGAACACAATCATCGCGTTCTAGCACACGTATTTAACTTTATTCGTTTCGTCTATGCCCCGGCTTGGAATGAAAGTTTTGATATTCAGGCGTTGCGTTTAAGAAATTTAGAAGTAAGTTTTGTATTTATAAGTAAGTTTTAAACAAAGTATTTAAAATTATTTTAATAAATTTATAGTAAATATCTGACAATAAATTATTTTTAACTAAATCGTTCCTTTTTGTTTATTTGAAGGGTCGGCACGTTCCCTTATTGCCCTTTAGTTCCAGCCGCCATTGTTTATTAGTTTCGAAAATATGGCCATCCAATCAGGTATATAAGTAGTTTTTTAGTACTGCCATTTTGTAGTAGGAAAATATATTAACTTTATATTCTAGTGTTATAAAGTACTTGTTAGGAGCTTTTAAATATTATGCTATAAGGTCCCGGTTTTTTGTTCAAAATGGCCCCCAACTCTTAGTTTCACATTTATTCTTGTCATTTCTTGCCAAAAATTTAGTGTATGTTGTCTTATTAAATTCCTCAAATTATCATGAAAAAGTACCGAACAATTCAAAAGTTAGAAAAAAGGTCCTAACTTTAGACAAGCACTGTTGTTAAGTAATATTTAAAAACATACAGGGTGTCTCTAAAAAGTGCGGAATTTTGAGGCTAAAATATAAGGATCCAAGTCAACTCCCCTTTTTTTTTATCTATGAACAAACCACGAAGGCTAAAAGCCTAAATACTAACGTACCGTGGGTGTCTTAAGCGAGGTAAGAGGTAGTTTGTTGACACGGGACTTAAATACTTGAAGATTTGGGGGAAGGAAATACCTCCGCGGGCAGCAGGTTCCACAATCTAGAAACTCTAGGGATAAAAGAACGAACAAAGTGGGAAGTTCTGGGCCTGTCTAGTTAAACCGTATAGGGATGCATACGCGCGGAACCACGAATTTCTCTGTTGGGAACCGTGAGTGGCGGAACTATACTGGACAATTCTTCAGAGCAGAAGCCATGGAAGTACCTATAAAAAGCGATAACTCCCCCACAGCCCGACAATGGGCAAGAGAGGAAAGCCTTTCTGTAAGTGAAGGATCATTAATGAGACGAATAGCTCTTCTTTGAATAGAATCAAGAATGCTTAGGGTTGTGGGTGACGCCATGCCCCAGATATGAAAACAATATTCCAAGGGAGGTCGGATTTGGGACACATATAAAGTGTATAAATTAAAAGGGAAGAAATACTTTTTGGCTCAAAAGAGAAATCCAAGCTTTTTGAAGCTGCCGTAGCCACAGATACAATGTGTTTATGCCAGTTAAGGCTACTTTCAAATGTGACGCCCACAAGATTGAAGGTGTCTTTGCTCTGTAAAGCTTGGCCGCTCATAAGTAGAGGATGAGTAGTTGATTACTCTTTTCGCTACAAGGAACATGATTGTATTTTGGATGCATTAAAATGAACGAGATTTTTGGCGCCCCAATCCAATATTAAATTAAGATCCTGCGAAAGAGATATCTGCATCGCTCTGCGTTTGTTTTCCAAGTCAGGTTTAGTGATGGGTTTAGGAACCTGAAAACTGGAGTGAAGAGTACTATCGTCGGTGCCCAAAAGTTAATGATTTCAAAGATACAGGAAGTTTTTTTGGTTTTAGTTTTTTATAAATAATTTTGTTAATAATAAATATACTGTTACAATATTTTGTTAATAATAAATATACTGTTACAATATTTGACTTAGGGGAGTTCTGCTAGGTCTATCAATTTAACAGTAAACTCTTGAAAGGCGCAGGCGCCACCTGCAGTATCTTTCACGAATTAAAACCGAAATGTCTTTTTTGAGCCACTTTGTAACTAACATTTGAATTTAAATTTCTATTCTTTAGCATATTTTACATAAAAAAGATATACTTGGTAAAAGTTAATTTAAGTGAGATATCTGATTAAAAAAAAACTCTTTGTTTGGCTAGGTCTAAGCTATACAGAGTGTTTCTTATTTTTTTTGAGTGTGAATCTTTGGGTGATTTAAAGAAGTAAAGTTCAAATAAACATACGTCCCTAATGTTTATACCTGATACAGTTTTTAAAATAAGCTTTTTCAACACTCCTAAAAACTGTCATCCTATTTCTTTTTCAACACAAATAAGTTTTTCCCTTTCACTTAAATAAGTAAAAAGTTATAAAATAAGGTAATTACATGGCAGCATCGTTATCTTCAAAAATAAGTAAAAAATATGCTTTTTCGACATAGTATTTGATTTTTTGGTAGATTTTATCGACAAAACTTTGTTTTTGTTTGTAAAAACATTTTTAATAAGCAACATCTTCTCCCTAAAGAAACTTATAAAATTTTAAAGTAAGTATAATAAGACCAGCTTAGAATTTTAAAATAGTCAAACTAAAAGTTTTAAAGCTGTCGCTGGCTTGTAGTATTTTTAATGGGGAAAATTCGGTGCTTTTCAGAGAAACAATTTATTTTCTATGGAAGACATATTAAAAATTAATTGCCAAGAAATGCACCTGGATCTGACGTGGCTTCTTACAATTTCATCTAAGTGACTTTTAAAATATTTTACAACAAAAAAATTAAAATAAACATTTAAAAAATGTATTTCTTTATTAAATGAAAAAATAAAGTCGTTAATAATATGTTATTCAAGTAAAACAACTTTTTGTTTATTTACCCACTTACTTTTATTTAGTATGCACATATATTATTAAGCGGTATTTTATTTTTTTATATATTTTCTAAAGCTCTTTGGTGAGTTTTTTATGTACGTCGCTTAATTTTTTAAGTAATAATTAATGAACATACACAAAAACACTATCTCCTGGTACATTTTTCTCTCACGTAAGATATTCGCGCAGAGCAGAAATGCTGCCTCTAGTGAGTACATGATCCAAGTACTTATGATTATGCAACTTTTAACGATAATATATGACCACGGTCTGCATTTTTTGACATATGAGTGACAGCTCTAAATGTCAAGTTGACTACTGTGTGCTATTTTGGAATATTTTTTTTAATGGAAAGGGTGTCTTGTGGTACATCATTTTAAAGCTTTTGACGAGTACTTTATAAATCCAGAATATGAAGTAAGGTACTGACAAGATACCACAAAATTTTTTTAGGGTGGTAGAGAATTAAATGTTGTCAATAATACTACTTTCTTGGACTTCCATTGTCTTAAGTTTTTAACTCCGCGACGTTTCGGATGGTGTCTACCTCGAACCGTTTTTAGGTGATAACTAAAACTGTGAAATTATTCGATAAAACTAAGGGTAAAAAGGGACGAAATAAAACCACTGTTTATACTTGTACTTCCCGTAATGGACTAACTTTATTGGACTCTGATGGTACAGATAACTAGACTGTCCCAGTCGGTAATGATCAATATGTCATTCTCGACGCCATTAGTACATTACAAACATACTAGATGGCTCTACTTATACTACATTAATATTTTGAGATACATTTTACAACACTCCCACTTATCTAAACAATAATAATGTTCACTTAAGCCTAACTCACCACTAAACATTGAGTGTTTTGACAAACACAGTGGCTTTGTTAATACGTCAGCTATCATTTCTTCCGTAGGTAAAAACTTTAGTTCAACAAACTTATTTAAAATAGCCTCTCGGATAAAATGGTAGTGTACGTCTATATGCTTAGACCTTTTGTTACATACAGGATTTAATGCTAATTTCTGAGCACTCTGATTATCATTGCAAATTGTAATACATTTAGAAATACCCAACAAATCAGACAGAGATAGATTGCTTCTTTTGAAGCTTCCGACAAAGCCATATACTCAGCTTCTGTACTGCTCAATGCTACAGTGTTTTGTTTCTTACATTCCCAAGAAATAACACTACTTGCTAATTTAAAAACAAACCCAGTATATGACTTTCTGTCATTAATATTATTTGCAAAATCAGCATCAACAAAACCTATTAAATCTAAATCATTTTTCTTGTATTTAATGCAAAAATACTTAGTTCCCTGTAAATATCTAAGTACTCTCTTAGCATATTTCCAGTGCTGCTCTGTATACCAGTTATTAAACTGACTAAGAAAATTAACAGCATATGTAATGTCTGGTCTTGTTAGTACTGACAAGTACATAAGACTGCCTATAAGTTGTTGATAAGGCAATTCTTTATTGCAAATATCTGAATTTGCCTGATCAAAACACACATTTTTCTTCATTGGAGTGCTTACAGCTTTGCACTCACTCATATTAAATTTTGCCAAAATTTGAGATACATACTGTTCGTGATCTAACAAAATTTCTAAATTCTAACCCTCATGCCTAGACATTGCATAATTTGACCTAAATCTTTTACTTTAAATTTTAAGCTTAGCTGTTGCTTTAAAAAGTCAGTCTCTGACATGCTGTTAGAAAAAATTAAAAAATCATCAACGTATAAGGCAATTATGGTAATGAACCCATCTTCACGTTTTACAAAGACACTCGTAATCACTCTTACTGTAATTCAAACTGAATAACAAAACTTCAACCTGTTTGTACTAAACACGTGATGATTGTTTCAAACCATATACTGCTTTATTAAGCTTTAAAACCTTATTTTCCTTACAATCATTATAAAGGCCTTCTGGTATTTCCATGAACACATTTTCTTCCAGTTTTCCATTCAAAAAAACAGTCACCACATCAAGGTGAAAAATATCTAAATCAAATTGAACTGACAAAGCAAAGAGTAACCTTAGTGTTGAATGTTTAACCACTGGAGAAAAGTTTCATTGAAATCTATACCTGCCCTTTGGCTAAAACCCTTTGCGACTAATCTAGCCCTATAAGTAATATTACCCTCACTGTCGACTTTTTCTTTAAACACCCACTTGCACTTAACTGGTGTTTGACCTTCAGGAAGGTCAACAAGGTCCCACGCACGGTTTTCACTAAAACTTTTCAGTTCGCTTTCCATCGCACTTTTCCACTTATCACTTCTTGGTCCCAAAAGAGCTTCTTTCACTGTCTCTGGATCTCCCACTGAAGATGGACACTCTTCTAAAAACATGTTGCGCTCTGGTGTGAAATACGTCACAAAGTCCTTAGAGTCTTTCATTTTTCTTTGTCTTTCTGACTTTCTTGTACTTTCTGGATAATTGTCATTTTCTGGAGTCATAACTCTTCCCTCAGGAACATATGTTTTATCACTCAAATCCTCTTCAGGAATGTTTTGGTCTTCGATTAAGTTTTCACTACTCTCCGAACCATAATCTTCATTTAATTCCTGGTCATGATTTTCCAATCAGAATTTCTCAAATTTTCTCTTTCTTCAGAATAAAAATTTGTACTTTCTGTTTCTTTTGGTTCTTTTTCGATAACGTACACATCTCTACTTGTAGACACTTCATTTGTTTTTGGATCAAAAACTCTATATCCTTTGGTCGTTTCGGAGAAACCAACTAAAATCAACTGCTTGGACTTCTTGTCCCACTTTCTTCTTTTCTCTTTTGGAATGTAAACCATCACTGTGCTTCCAAATATCCTGACATGACTTAAATCTGGTTTTCTTCCGAAGAAAATTTCATAGGGAGTTTTTGGCATATTTAAAATAGCAGCTCTATTTCTCAGATAACAAGATGTGTTTACTGCTTCTGCCCAGAAGCGTTTAACTAACCCTGCTTCATACAATAAACATCTAGCTTTTTCTACCAAAGATCTTTTTAATCTTTCTGATCGCCCATTTTGTTCAGGTGTGTATGGGTTTGACATCTGATGCACAATGCCTTCTTGTTTCAAGTAAGCTTCAAGCTGTTTACTCACATATTCTCCACCATTTTCTGATCTTAGCACCTTAATTTTTCTGCCAACTTGCTTTTCTACCAAACTCTGCAACTCTTTAAACTTCCCAAATGTCTCATCTTTTGTTTTCATAAAGTAAACAAATTACATTCGACTGTAGTTATCCTGAAACTCCACATAATATCTAGAACCACCTATGGAACTCACCTCCATGGGTCCTGCTACATCTGTGTGCACTAGGTCTAAAACATTCGTTCTTGTACTTTCTGGATAATTGTCATTTTCTGGAGTCACAACTCCACTAATAGAGATTCGTGGAACATCTAAAAGGCTGTCGAGTTTGTTTGCCTTCACAGCATACTTGACAATCTCGCATGCTGATGCTTGATTAGCCACTATAATTTATGTCTTCCACTAGACCATTTTTCACTTTATTTAAATAGTTAGAATTAATGTGATCTAACCTTCTGTGCCATGTTTCACTTGTAGCAATGGTTTGTGCAGCAAAAATTTGCATTTAAACGTGTCAACTTTGTAAACACCTTCTGTTAAAAATGCTTTTGCAACCAATATCTTTTTGGCATTGTAAAATTTACAAGTGTCATTTTCAAATTCAACAGAATTACCGTTCTTTAAAAGTTCTCTCACTGATTAAAGGTTATTAGCCAATTCTGGTACATACTGTGCATTCTGGATTTCTATCTCGAAATTCTGTTTATTTACTTTGGTAAAAACATCTATTTCACCACTACCTTGCACTTAAAATTTCTTGCTATCAGCAACCATAATTTCTTCTATTGATGGTTTCCTCTGATTTAATAACCAATCTTGTCTACACGTTAAATGAACACTTGCACCTGAGTCTACATACCAGTCTTTATTGTTAAACTGTGCATTAAGAAAAACAACACTAAAAGTATTCTTACTATTTTTATTTACATTTTTGTTGTTTTTGTTACTTGGTTGAGGACATTTTGACATAAAATGACCTTTTTGGTTACAATTAAAACACGTAATGTTTTTGTTTTTGTTTTTGCTGTCACTGTCAACACGGTTTCTATGACTTTGACGTTTCGAGTAGTTCGGTTTACCGACAAACGCGCTGCCTGTCGAATTCCCACAAGTGCTGCCATCTGCCTGCATATCAAGGAGTTTTGCTTTGATAGAATCGGTGGTAATGTCGATACCGCTATGTTCCAGCGCCATCACCATTGGTGCAAACTTTTCGGGTAATCCCGCCAAAAGTAAACTTCCAACTAGCTCCGTTTCAAGTTTGAGACCCGTTTTCGCAAGCTTCTGAGAATACTCAATCACGAGGTTAACATATTCTTCCATCGACGAACAGTTTTCTAACCTCAAGGAAATTAACACACGAAGAAGCGAAATTGTTCTTGTAAATCCCTTATTTTCATAAAGATCCTTTAACTTCAGCCAGACATCTGCGGCAGTTATAGAATCTCGTACATGCACGTACAGGGACGGTTCAATTGCCAACACAATTTTCACTTTTGCTTTCGCTATAGTCACACTATCGGTTTCCGTGCCATCAATACATTTGCTTAAGCCTTCTAATATGAGAAAATTTTCCATGGCATACGACCATTCCTCATAATTATCTCGGCTTTGCAACTTCGAAATAGTGGACAGATAGTTGACCGCCATTTTGGACAATTTTACACTTGAGTCCTTTCTTTACGTTTACAAGTCAAACACTCGCGTACCGCGTAAACTCGCGGGCAAAACCTTTTACGATTACCCTAAACCGATCTCATACACTGTGAAATTATTCGATAAAACTAAGGGTAAAAAGGGACGAAATAAAACCACTGTTTATACTTGTACTTCCCGTAATGGACTAACTTTATTGGACTCTAATGGTACAGATAACTAGACTGTCCCAGTCGGTAATGATCAATATGTCATTCTCGATGCCATTAGTACATTACAAACATACTAGATGGCTCTACTTATACTACATTA
>JACEGR010009355.1:0-27449 GCA_014170235.1 Listronotus bonariensis
AATGTTATTTATGAATTATATAAGCTAAACACAAATATAACTCTTGCGGTTTTAAAGGGGGATTTAAAGAAACAATTTAAGACATTGGACGTGGCGCTTTATCAAAATTAGTTAAAAGTTTAGGTTTTTACTACAAAAAGACTTAAATGAAAGATATTTATGTGAACTACCAAATATTGTGAGCCAACGTGTTAAGTTTTTAAGAAATTATACGGAAAATGATCTCTCAAAATTAAGGAAAGTGGTATTTTTGGATAAAACCTGGATATTTTCAAACGGGAGTGGATCAAAATCTTGGCAAGATGATTCTGTTAACAGCGTTAAAGAAAAAAACGATTTATTGTCCTACATGCCGGGTCTTCAACAGGATTTGTTTCAGGTGCTAGTTTAATTTTTTCTTCAAAATCTAAAACTTTGGACTATCACTGACAATATGAATTGCGAATTGTTTGAAAAATGGTTAAAAGAACAGTTATTACACAATTTACAAGAGCCTTCTTTAATTATATTGGACAATGCTCCCTACCATCTAAGAATTTTAAATAAGCAACCAAATGCAAGTTGGTCAAAAGGGGAATTTATAATTGGTTAACGAAAATCAAAATCCCTTACCATATAATAATTTGCTAAAATCTGAACTTCTTTCGATGCAAAATCACTTAAAAAGACCAAACGTTTATGCAGTTGATCAGATAGTGCGTGAATGGGGCCATGAAGTTCTACGATTGCCGCCGTACCACTGCCATTTTAACGCAATAGAACTTATATGGGCAGGATCAAAATCCTATTATGAGAAGCATGTGGACGCTGGGCTTAAATTTAATCAGGTTGAATTCGTTTGGAAAGAGGCACTAGACCACATCACAGAAGAATATTGGCGGAAATCAGTGGAACATACTGAAAAAATAATCAAAATCTGGTGGGAGAGGAAACAAATACTTGATGTTCGAATAGATCCACTAATCATCACACCATTTAAGGATGACTCGGAAGATGGCGAACAGTTTTTTGATCCCATTAGTGATGATGATTGATTAGTCTTAAAATTTGTTCTCCTTTTTGTCTATAAAGTTTATAAATCAGTATTCCATGCAATATTTTTACACATCCACTAATGTGTGTTATATTTGTGTTTAGTCTATACAATTTATAAATAGTATTTCTTACTTTTATTTTCACAGATTCACTTTAATCTTGAGTCTTTGACTTCTTTCGTTTGCATTTTTTTCGATTATGGGAATAAGATTGTCCTTTTTTCATATATCACCTTTTGCACCATTCTTAAACTAATATTAAATACTTTAGTTATTTTTTATGGTATATTTATAGATGACCCTTTATTTGTATTTTTAAAATAATAATTGTTCTTATTACCTATATCAACGATGGTATTTTATTTTGTTTAGGATTTTGCTGTAATCAAATAAAAAAAATGCAATGTTCTTTTATTTAAAGAGTTTTTAAGTATTTAAATATGAAAAGCATCCCAAAATTGTTAAAACGGCCAAATGTCTCAAAAGTAAGAACCATAAAAAAGTTTTAAATAAAAAAGTGTATGAAATGGGATATCCTAAAGTAAATCTAAGTAAAATATTATTTATGTAAAAATATAACTTCTAAGGTCAAATTGACTTTTAGAGGTACATACATTTGACCACCAAATAAAAACTCGATGACTTTTGTGCCTTAACCTATTAGTACTATATAAAGAATTTTATTGTCTATTACTTCAGCACTAAAAAATGTGGGTTTTCGTTTAAAAATGTCAATTTAACCTTAAAATATCTATCAATGTCAGTTTTAAGGTCAAATATGTCAGCATATGATGTTCCGTTTGTTGTTATAGAACTTTTTAATTAAAGCTTTTTTTATTATCCTTATTTTTCCAAATATTTAGCCTTGTTTTACCTTTACCACAGTTTTATGTGTAAAGGTAAAGCGAGGCAGTGAAAAAAGTACAAACACTATTTTTTCTATCATTTGTATAATGGCGTATCTTGTAGAACAGAGTTTTATTTTAGACCACTTTATAAAAAGAGCTTTTCAAAGCCTCGCACCCGTTTACTACTGCTGGTTCAGTCATATTATATGCCTAAGTAGTTATCTTATTGACAAGCTAACCTAATTTGATCAAGTTAAAAAAGTTAAACTTGTAAAGTAACTTAACGAGTTTCCAAATATGTAAAAAAATCTACAGTTTATTAAAAAAATAATAATAAAACTTTATTATTATTTTTATTTTTGGTTAAACTGGTAATTATATAACTTACAACAATCCCAAATTTTATTATTTCTAAATCAAAAATTCAAAAATTATAGCCCAAAACTATTCCCGTTGCTACCAGATTTATACGAATCAAAGGTCGAGTTAAGCTTTACGCAAACGCAAATACGCTTATATATAAACACATCTTAATATGTCAAAGTCAAAATGTCAAGTTTCCAAGTAAATAACATTTTAGTAGCCACTGTTTTTTAAATTTGATTCATATGCATAATGACCTTTGGACCCGCACGTTAAGAACGATCCCGACTATAAACAAGTAATTGAACATGTGAACATGAAAAACCGGAACTGCGTCTATCTACACCTAAATGTTTTTTTCATTCTTAATCCACTTCTATGTGTGCATTATCTAATATAGAGAAAAGGCGACAAATATGGAATAGGTCAGTAATATGGAATAATTGTAAACCAGAAAAAGTAGCAAGCGCCCTCTATTAATTGCACGTTGAAAGTGTCGAAGTGCATTCATCAAAGGTTTCTTTTTCGATCGGTCCGTCTCTAGTTTGTTTTGTTGGCTCACTATGGACAGTCGTTTTTTTGCGGCATCATAAAAGTTTTGCAGATCTTGCTGTTTCCGTGTGTTAGCGATAAAATACTTATTTTTATTCAAACTGTTGTGCATTTGTGACAGTTCAAACATCATAGTTTACAATAGTTTTTAGGTAAGTTTGTTTTTTAACATAGAAATATTTTTTAAAATATTATAGGACTAGGTTATGAGGGTCACTAATATGGAATTTTTTGAGCCACAAATATGAAATAGCATTCCATATTAGTAACCCATTAAGAATACTAAAATAGTGAAATTTTGTTGCTATAAAAGCATTTCTAAATTTGCTTTTATACTAAATAATATATCAATAACAATTATTGTTACTAAAAAAGCAAAAAAGTAATAAACGGAAGAGAGGCCATTAACAAACTATTAAATCTTGTGCTTGTACTCTGCCTTAGAAACCTCAATTTTTATATGATGAAATAGAACTATGTGATTTTTTTATTTCAGTATGGCGTTAACAGGTGGTCGAAAAAGAAAATGTTACGAAAAAATGATATGATAGAAGCAATTTGTGCTGTTAAGGAACAGAAAATGGGGTACCTGCAGGCAACCAAAACTTACAATGTTCCCAGAACAACCCTTTTTAGACACTGTCAGAAAAACGAAAATCCAGATATCTCTGCTGAAACAAAACTAGGTCGACCAACAGTGCTTACAAAAGAACTAGAAGATGAACTTATAAGGTGCTTACTTCATATGGAAAGTAAGTATTTTGGTTTAACCAGAAACGACATAAGGAATATGGCATATCAGCTCGCTGTTAAAAATAATCTGCCAAATCCTTTTGGCAAAGAAACAACTGAAAAAGGCTGGCTTAGGCTGTTTATGAGACGGCACTCAGATACATTGTCATTTAGAAGACCTACAGGCACATCTTTTGCTAGAGTCAAGGGCTTTTCCAAAGAAAACGTTCAGTCATTTTTTACTATCTTAACGAATGAATATGAAAAACATAACTATTCAGCAGACCGCGTTTTCAACGTTGACGAGAGTGGTCTCTCTATAGTGCCTTCAAAGATACCAGAGGTAATTGCACGTAAAGGTAAACGACAAATTGGTAACATGACTTCCGCAGAACGAGGCTCACTAATTACAGTAATATTTTGTATGAGTGCAGGGGGCAATTTTGTTCCACCCTTAGTTATATTCCCCAGAAAAAACTTAAGCCCGCAGCTTACAAAGGAGGCTCCACCTGGGACAAAGTTCGAATGTCATCCATTAGGGTGGATACAAAATAACATTTTTACAAAATGGTTTAAACACTTTGTAGCGACAGTAAAGCCTACACCTGAATCTCCATTTATGCTCGTATTAGACGGTCATAACTCGCATACTCGCAATATTGATGTCATTAATATGGCCAGAGAAAATAATGTTACGATTGTGTGCTTACCGCCACATTGAACACATAAACTTCAGCCCCTCGACAAATCTTTTATGGGACCTTTCAAAGCTCATTACAGTGAGGAGATAAGAACGTGGGTACGACAAAATGCCAGACCAGTAACTGCATTTGATGTGATGGAAATTTTCGGCAAGGCTTATTTAAGAGTTCAGCGTGGTGAGATTGCTGTTAATGGTTTTAAAGCCACCGGAATTTTTCCCCTTAATCCAAATGTCTTTCGTGAATCTGACTTTCTTGCCTCCAAAACTATCGAAAAAGATGGAGTTGATGCTGTTGTCCCTCGTCCAGTACCTCAAGATACTGAAAATCCGACGCCACCAACAAATATTGTAACTCCTGAGATGGTGTCGCCTGTTCCAATCATTTGTAAAAAACCAGCAACAGAGGACGAAAAGCAGGGAAAGCTGCCGTAATAACTACGTCACCTTACAAAACAGAATTGGAATCATCCGCAAAAGCATCTGTTTCAACTACATCAAAACTTCAAGTTAAAAAACAAATTGGGCAGAGTAAAACAAGCTTGACTGATTCCGATACTCCCAGCACGTTAACAGCCATCTTATCAAGAAGTCAAGCTAAGACAAAAAATGTGGGATACAGTTCAGAAAAATCAAGTAGCTCTTCTGAAGAAGACTTTGTGGCACATGATGACTCAGATGATTCATTATTTACTGGCGAAAATGGAGAAAAAGTTCCGGATGTTTCTGATAATCCAGAGTGCTTGTTTTATGGTGGAAAGTTCTTGGAAAGCAAAAATCCGAGAAACAGTGGATACAGTGCAAATCCTGCAACTCACGGTGTCATTTGCAATGTACCTCATATGTATCTGGCATTTATATTTGCGATTTCTGCCAATAGATTTAGTATTTAGTTTAGTTTTCTAAGTATTCCATATTTGTGACCCTATTTTTAAAAAAGGCAAATATTAATATTTTAGTTTTTTTATTACGATTTTTAAAACGTTTTTATTTTTTAGAGATACAAGTTATAATAGCTTAATATAACATGTTTTTTAATATTTCTTTGTTCATTTGTATAACTATTTAATTAATGTTATCAATAAGTCCTAATTTATTAAGTTCAGTAAAGAGTTTGCTTATATTTTGTGTTTTTAAAAACAATGATATGAAGCTTTTCAACACAACTTTGCATGGTCCATTTAATCAAAATATCGTTTCCAATCTTGTGCTTCATCCTCTAATTCTCTAGCAAAAGCTGCATTAGGCATGTATTTGTATGAACATTTTTTTTATAAATTAATAAAACAAAAAATTAAATTGATATACTTGTTTTATTTAAACATTTTACACATTTTTCATATAACATTTCATATAAACCAAGATTTTTAAGTTCCTTATACAATTTTGTAATATTCTTGGTTTTTAAATAATTGCTACATACTAAAAACCCTTAATGGATGGTATTTATTTGGGGACACGCCAAAATAAAATTAAAAGTACTAAAAAACCAAAAAAAAATTAAACAAGTAAAAAGATAATTAATAATCGACGTTTCGGTGGCAAATCTGCCACCGTTGTCAAGACAAATGGAATAAAAATAATAAAAATAAAAACTTACTATTATTTAGGTTTTAAAATTTAAAATTTTTATGTTTTTCTAGGATATTCTGAAAACTTTGACATTAAATGTCAAAACATGTTTGTTTGGTTATAGTGTCATAGTGACATAGATAACTGGTTGCTGGTGTATTGATTGTTTATTTTACAAAAAAGGTGAAGAGTTAGTTAATTTTTAGTCTTCCTGAAGATACTTTAGTATCAAGCAAAGAAAATAATAATAAAAATTTAATAATGTATACGCACTTTCTTTGATTTTGCGTTGTTTAGAACAAGTTTTCTTTGCTAAAATGCTCGAAGCATCCCAGTTTTTCTATGATTGTTATCAAATGCGTGTTGGCAGATTTTTGATTTATGAAATTCTGTGTTTTTAATGTATGATCTGTGTTCTTTTATGCGTTTGGCTAATGGTCCTCAAGTTTTACCTATATAAAACTTATTGCATTCGCAAGGTATAAGGAAATGCAACAGTTATAATAGATTGTAATACATATGATGATAAAATAATGTCTCTTTTAAATGATGGTAATTACACAAAAATAAACAATGACCCTACTGAATGTATTGAACGACAAATTTATAATATGTTAAAGAAACATAAAAACTCTTTTACAGATAATGAAAGATTTAAACTGATACCTCACAACAGTAAAACACCACATTTTTACGGAGTACCAAAACAGTACAGTACATAAACCCAATATACCTTTACGTCCTATAGTAAGTTGTATAAACTCACCTACACATCCATTAGCAAAATTTTTACTTACCATTTTAGATTCTTTGGTAAACAACACTAATACATACATTAAAAATTCTAAACATTTCTTAGAGAAATTATCAAACATAGATATTGATCCAAATAATACACTGGTAAGTTTTGATGTTGTTAGTTAATTCACAAATGTCCCAGTGAATAAAACATTAAATATTGTTAGAAATAAATTAGAAAATGATATCCATCTTGGCGAAAGAACAAAATTAAGCATGAACACTATTCTTGAGCTTTTAACTTTTTGTGTCAAAACAACATATTTTCAATATAACACTGATTTTTATAAAGAAACCTCTGGCATGGCTATGGGTTCACCTTTATTAAGTAATATTTTTATGGAAAACTTTGAATCAAATTTTGTAGAAAATTATCAATATAAACCTTTAGTTTGGTGGAGATATATAGATGACATTTTTTCTATATACCAACATGACGAACACTGTTTAAATAATTTTTTAACACACATTAATACACAAGAACCAACAACTAAATTTACGTTAGAAAAGAAAACAACTCACAACTACCATTTCTTGACATTTTAATAAAAAAGATTTAAACAGTTTTGAAACAAAAATCTACAGAAAAGCACATACAAATAGATACTTAAATTTTAACTCAAATCACCCATTAATGGTTAAAAAGGGAGTTGTAAAAAGTCTATTTGATAGAATTAAAGTCATTTGTTCTTATCAAAATATAAATATTGAAAAAGATTATTTAAAAAATATTTTAATTCAAAATAATTATCCTCTTGATTTTGTAAATAATTGTTTCCTTGAATTTGAAACTCCAGTTATAAGAAAAATCAAAATAGACCTATTACAAATTTATTTTTACCATACACACCAATTTAATATTCGCACAATCTTTAAAACACAAAACACAATCAGATCTCAATCAACAAAAACAAAACCATACAACTTAAATGAAAATACAAAAAATGTCATTTATAAAATACCTTGCGAATGCAATAAGTTTTATATAGGTGAAACTTGTAGACCATTAGCCAAACACATAAAAGAACACAGATCATACATTAAAAACACAGAATTTTATAAATCAAAAATCTGCCAACACGCATTTGATAACAATCATAGAATAAACTGGGATGCTTCGAGCATTTTAGCAAAGGAAACTTGTTCTAAAAAACGCAAAATCAAAGAAAGTGCGTATATATTATTAAATAAAGATAATTGTGTAGCATCAATTTCAGTTAATTTAAATAACACTTGGTTGTCTTTGCTTGATAATGAAGTATCTTTAGGAAGACTAAAGATTAACTAACAATTCACATTTTTTGTAAAATAAACAATCAATACACCAGCAACCAGTTATCTATGTCACTATGACACTATAACCAAACAAACATGTTTTAACATTTAATGTCAAAGTTTTCAGAATATCCTAGAAAAACATAAAAATTTTGAATTTTAAAACCTAAATAATAGTAAGTTTTTATTTTTATTATTTTTATTCCATTTGTCTTGGCAACGGTGGCAGATTTGCCACCGAAACGTCGATTATTAATTATCTTTTTACTTGTTTAAATTTTTTTTTTTTTGGTTTTTAGTAGGTACTTTTAATTTTATTTTGGCGTGTACCCAAATAAATACCATCCATTATATGAATCCGCCAAACTACAGAACATATCTTCAAAAACCCTCGTCTACACAAGAAAGCATGATCAGTTAATTTTAACCATAACAACATATCTTGTGCATCAGTTTCTTGACCAAACAAGGAATAATATCTGCAACAAGCTTCCAACATTAAAAGTTCATCACACATTTCTTTTACTAGCTTATTCATAAGTTCATCACACACTTCTTTTACTAGATTCTCCATAGTTTAAATTAAACCTTCTAAAAGAAAATGTTCCATGTACACTGCCAAGATTTCTTCAGGTGTGATGTATTCATACCAATTTGTTTCTGTTTCACTTTTCACTGGTATTTCTTTTTTGTCACTATGGTTAATTTTTTTACTTTTTTAAATAAACTGCATTAAAAATTGTTCTACCCAAAGGACAACTGTCATTTATTTTTGCCCACTCTGTTAAACAAGGAAAACAAAATTCATGTTCACATTTATTTGGTTTACAAATATCTTTGTATTTTATTTTATTTAAACAAATTGAACACAACACTTTTTTAATGTTATCACTACTGTTTTGTTGCACTTTCTTTTTTTTAACACAAGGCATTTTATAACTTTAATTTTCACTTTCAAATCTTCCTATTTCCTGAGGAACATTTTCATCGTCTATGTATTCTTTTAGATTTCGAATCTCTCTTAAAAATCCTAACTGAATCATTATAGTCACAAACTCTAACAGGTTAAGATCTTCAAAATAATCTAAACATACTGTGAACACCTAGTACAAAAAAGTATACATTTTGGGAATTTTAAAAATATACATTTTTGGGAAACTTAAATATAATTGGGTTACTTAACATTGGGAAATTTGGTACATAAAACAATACGTGAAGTGTCAAGGTTTAAAAAGTAGAAATCAAACAATTTTCTAGGTTACTCTTATAATAATAAAACAAAAACATTAAACAAGCAGAGTTGCCTAGAAATGCAAAACAAATTCTGAAAAATTTAATATTTAAAGAGAACAAAATTTTAAGACAGGGAAATTGTTTATCAGATAACAAGCAGTTAGTGAAGTCAAGTATAAAGTTAAAGTTTAGTTACGCCCCGTACGGGCTACTCCTAGTGGGAGTATGCCCGTACCAAATTAAGTTAGTTCAACAAGTTAAGTTGGTCCTAGAAAATGCAAAGTTAGTGTTGATGGTCCACCGGTCTCATGGTCCCAAGAAGATAGTTCCATATGGTACATTTGCCCAGTGACGTAAAGTGACCCATATATGCATTCAAAATTCTCAACGTCACATATGGTGGAGGCGCCCCCGTTCCCAGTGACCTATGTGAAACGTCGGTTATGGTAAGCTGTGCCCGCCCCAGTTCCAGTGCCCTTTGTGAAGCGATAGGAAAAGTCGCTTATGGTACGCCCTTCCTACCCCTCAGTTTATTTGTGGAAGAAAATACCATATATATGGTAAAGGCGTCCCGTTCCCCGGAGAAGAAATGTGTGTGAAAGGACGAAAATGGGGAAAAAATATGTTGCGTAGCGTAGCTGCAAGGAGGTAGCAGCGTAGCTACAAGAAAAGGAAGATAAGGTATATCTTCAGTTTGAAATATGGCTAAATGGAGTTAGCCAGAGGTGATAAAGAAGAATATGGAAATATATTTATTTGTGTCGAAGTTGTATGGTACGTCGTGAAGACGGAGTTCAGAAGCAGCATGAGGCTGCATTAGCACTGGAAGCCGCAGCTCTAGTATGGGGAAGAGCTCTGAAGTATGGTCTTGAATGGTGGGGTACAAGACAGTTAAGCGGCCCTGAGAAAGCTCAGGATATGGGTAAATTGGCACGCGGCTGCAGTAACCTGATGTAGAAGAAGAAAATGGGAATGAAAGGCAGACAATGGTACGTGGAGAAGTACGGGACAAATGGCCAATGGAACGCACCATCAAAGACATGGACAGGCAGGCAAGGTGGACGCAATTTTTTTAAAAAGGCTAGTATAAGAAGAATGTGGAATATTAGGTTAATTTCTAAGTATAAATATTAAAGAAAAAAATTGATTTTCTTTTTATGTAAGAGATATTTTTTTGTTTTTAAACTATCCAATAAATTTAAAAAAGAGCAAAAGATAAAATAGAAAAAAATCACCTAATTAATAGTACATGTAAAACATAGTTAATTATTTTCTTTCCCACTGGTATATTAAATAAATCATTGAATTACTTTTTAATGGTTCAACGTTTTGCTGACGAGACAAGGCCAAGTTCACTTTTATTGTTACAGGACTGGTCAGTTTTAAATAACACAAACTTTTTTGCTTATTTAGCTGTTTGTGTAGTACATAAATATCTAGTAAACTTAAAGATTAATAAAAAAAAATTACAATTTATGAGTAACAATAATTAGGTCATTTTTTGTCTAAAAAATAATCTTACCGTTAAAACTATATTTATTTAAAGCACCTACTCAAAGAAAAGCTTAAAAAGGTTTTTAACAATTAAGCTAAAATCTTATTTAAACTAATTATTTTAGCAAAAACATCTCTAGAACTTTTTAAATAATTGTTTTAGATAATTTATCCGGAAGAATTTTTTAAAATTTCAAAAAAAAAAAAAAGAGTCATAATGTTAAATATAACCTAAATGAATTATTTTTAGAAAAAAAACTATTTTTACATTTTTTCGTGCATTTTTTGAAAAAAAATTAATTGGAAAAAAACAAAAAATTTATTAAAACGTTAAGATTATTTACGATAAATATAATTTATATAATAAGTAACATGTTAGGTTTTAAATATTTGTAAGCTATATGGAACTATCGTTTTTCGATAATATTGCTATTTTTTTTAAAAGGTTTAAAGTAAATTTGTCTGATTTCTAATAGCGTTGTGGGTCCAACGCTTTCAGGGAAGGGGCATATGTGAACACCTAGTACAAAAAAGTATACATTTTGGGAATTTTAAAAATATACATTTTTGGGAAATTTAAATATAATTGGGTTACTTAACATTGGGAAATTTGGTACATAAAACAATACGTGAAGTGTCAAGGTTTAAAAAGTAGAAATCAAACAATTTTCTAGGTTACTCTTATAATAATAAAACAAAAACATTAAACAAGCAGAGTTGCCTAGAAATGCAAAACAAATTCTGAAAAATTTAATATTTAAAGAGAACAAAATTTTAAGACGGGGATTGATTGTTTATTAGATAAGAAAGAGTTAGTAAAGTCAAGTAAAGAGTTAAAGTTTGAGTTAAGCCCCGTACGGGCTATCCCTAGGGATATGCCCGTACTAATTTAAGTTAATCAAATAAGTTAAGTTGGTTTTTAATGCAAAATTAGTTGTGATGGTCCACCGGTCTCATGGTCCCAAGAAGATAGGTCCATATGGTAGATTTGCCCTAGTGACACTGTAATGTATATGCCAAAAATCTCTACGTCACAATACTAGAACTGCTTTGAAAGTTTGTTGATATTTATCTTGAAAATAAAATAAAGACACTGGACTACATATCAGACAAGTCTTAAAAAGATCATGTGCTCGGATTGCCAGTTGACTTTGTAACTGTTGAATTTTAAAATTTAACATTATATATAAGGGATTTAAGACTACTATCTTAGAAATAAACGTTTTTACCTATGTATATAGTAAAACCCCTACCCTTTTAAACTATTAAACTTATGTAGCAGAAAGGAGGAGGCTCTCAGAAGAGGAGGAAGAGGCTCTCATAGAGGAGGAGGAAGATGCTCTCTCAGGGAAAGGAGGAGGCTCATCAATCCACTACTACTATATCTTAGGGTACGATTATCCCTAGTAAGATTTGATAGTTCTATGCTTTCATTTGGTTCTGTCTGCTTAGAATTTTTATTAATAACAAAGAAATAGTGCATTTCTTTTTTATTAAAATGATTTTTATTTTTAACACGCTTTTATTAACTTGGGTTGTAACTATCTATCAATCTGGCTGGCTATGTAACGGAATCTTTGAGCCTAATTTTAACCAACTTCCAGCTATTCGATTTCTTTGAAACTTTGCACACGTATTAAGGAAACATGACAATGCAATAATCTGCAAACAGTATCCCGTTATCTTTTTTGGATCGCCAGGAAAAAAATTCCATTATATTATAAAAACAACACCTAGGCTGCCATCTGTTGGCAACATTTCAAACTTTGCTATTAAATGAAGAAGAAATTTTTTAGTTTTTACACAATTTGGTTAGTTGCACCATTGGTGTTCAATTTTTATGAACAATAAAAATTAATAAGTTCTTTTACACAATTGAGTTAGTTGCACCATTGGTGTTCAATTTTTATGAACAATAACAGTTAATAAATGCCGTTAACACGCTTTTTTATTAACTTGGGTTGTAACTATCTGGCTATGTAACGGAATCTTTGAGCCTAATTTTAACCAACTTCCAGCTATTCGATTTCTTTGAAACTTTGCACACGTATTAAGGAAACATGACAATGCAATAATCTGCAAACAGTATCCCGTTATCTTTTTTGGATCGCCAGGAAAAAAAATTCCATTATATTATAAAAACAACACCTAGGTTGCCATCTGTTGGCAACATTTCAAACTTTGCTAATAAATGAAGAAGAAATTTTTTAGTGGGTTGCAATATATTGGCAACGGTCCAAACATTGCCTGGATTGCCATCTGTTGGCAAAATTTCAAACTTTGCTACTTAATGAAGAAGAAATTTTTTAGTGAGTTGCAATCTGTTGGAAAAATTTTAAAATTTGCCACTCTTGTTCATTAAAAAATTTTTTCGCCATTTTGTCAAGAGTAGCAGAAACTAAAAAATGAAAAATAATTAATAGTTTAAAAAACTAAAAAACACGCTTTTATATGCAACCGAACTAAAAATTAGAAAATAATTTTTCATTAAAAAAATATTGTCATTTCATAGTAAAAAGCGTGGGGTGCTTAATATATTAAATGTTATAATTATTATATTTGCCAATATCTATGATGGAAAAGTTATGAAAAAATAGTAAAATGCACCCCACGCTTTTACTATGAAATGACAATATTTTTTTAATGAAAAATTATTTTCTAATTTTTAGTTCGGTTGCATATAAAAGCGTGTTTTTTAGTTTTTTTAAACTATTAATTATTAGATTCAAAACAATAAAAATAAATGAAGCGAACCATCAAGTATAGGACAAAGATAATTAAACAACTGTAAATGAGTCCTAAAAGAGCATCATGAGCTATATTGGGAGTTGGTGTTTGGCCTTGTACACTAGGAATAATGGGAGCTGCCACTGCCATTCGATGGTAGTTACACAGTAGATAAGCTACGAGGAGTGAAAGAATGATGTTCCAGGTTAAAAATAGTGTATCATTGTGACTTCCGTAAGTGTAGCTATAAGAATTTGTTGGGATAGACTGTTCTATAGAATCTAAAATATTTTTAATGGTAGTGCTAGTTGAAGTTAAATTTAAATGGGGTATGTTAAGAGTCCAGTTTGTGTTTAAACACTCTGTAATATTTTTGTAGGTGGGCGAAATATTATTTAATTTTGGATTTAGAATAAATGATTTTAAGTTTGACCAAGTTGCCGGAATAATGTGTGTCATACTTGCATCGTATGTTGTAGAAATATCTGGGCATGGAAATCTTTTGGGTATAACTACTTCATCCTGTGTATGCAAGTGGCAGCTGCAGGGAAGATTAATTTATATGGCTCCTTGGTGAGAGTGTTTTGAGTGAATTTTGAAAGTTTTGTTTGAACTGCAAGAAACTAACAGGTCTTCTTTCGGATGGGTTAGTATGTATGTTTCTTCATATATTTCGGAGATTATCATGGATGTTGCAGAGTGACAATTCATAGAGACAGTACTGACTCAGATCCTGCACGGTTGTTCCCTCGTAAAGTTTTTTAGCACACTGTGGTCCTTGAATGCTGTCTGCTGATAATCTCGGTATATAACATAGCTGGTCGTGGTAGTGGCTTACATTGATGTAACCCTGTCCCAGATATTTGCCTTATTGTATCCTTGCTCTTTGTAATTTTGGTTATTGTTAGGCCCAAGATTACGCCTATATCCTCGGCCACGGTTTTGATTGGTTCCTCCCTGTTATCGTGAGGGCTGTTGTTCGCTAGTGATTGACAATAACGACGTTTGTGACGTCATCTGCCTTACTAGAGCCCTTTCCCTTATTTCACTTAATTTTAAAACCAGGGCTTTAAGACTGGCATAATCCATATTACCTGTGCACATGAGGTAATGGGTCTCGTAAAAAGATGAATGCAAGCCATTTTCAAAAAACTCTCTAAACGTTTCAAAGGCCATGTTTTCATCTACTTCGTGGGCTAGATTCAAAAGCTCGTAATAATAACTTTTAATGTCCTCATTTTCTGGCTGTTTTCGGGAGTTTAGCCGGAATTTCAATTTTCGTAGTAGTTGTTCACCACTAAATTCTTTAATAAAGTCTTTTTTATTTGTCCCCATGTATTACTTTTGTTATTTACGTTTGTAGAGTACTCGTTGTACCAAAAAGAAGCAGGTCCCTCAAGGAACTTTCCCAGATAAGATTTGTTAAAGAAGTAACTGGAGAGTCTAAACTATGGTTGAAATATGGAGGTTGTATACATTTATATATATATATATATATATATATATATATATATATATATATATATATATATATATATATATATATATATATATATATATATATATACATATATATATATAATATAATATGTCAAACACAAGGCCGGTCACACTTGAGAAATTTGAAAGTTTCAAGATGTCACTCCAGTTGCGTGTTCCATGTACCTTGTTCATTATTCTGCTCCAATTTATATCTGGAGTCAAATCTTCATGCAATTTTACCCTAGGAGAATTATTTATCCCAGAAGGACAGTATTGCATGAAGGATGTCTGGGGATTCCGAGATGATGAGGTAGTTTTCCTTCATGAAGTTTGATGGAAAGGGTTTATTGTTTAAAAGCCAAACCAAGCAATGGGAAGATCCAACAAAAACTTGCTTTGGTGATGATGCTAAGAACGCTGACTGCTTGTTTGGCAATAATCAAGATTTCCCTGATTGTGGAAAGAATGCTCTTGAATTGCTTAGTCCTGAGTATTGCTCAATTGGGAAAGAATCTGATGAATGTGACAAGAAAGAAGAAAGGAAGGATGTTCTTTTCGTGATAGACACCAAACTCAGGAAGCATTGGGTGAGGCACATTAACATACAGTTCGAAGAAAGTGCCAAGACAACTCAACTATACCAAAGGTTGAAACCAAATTGTAAAGACTTATCAAAAGCTTTTTGTTCTTCCAAGGATGTGATTCTCGTTAATAAGAACACTACATGTACAGTAGCAAATGCCGATGAAGCATGCATATACAATTTCTTTCTAGGTAAGCCAGAACAGAAAGTTATCTGGGTTGGAAATGGTAGAGTCCCAATACTATGCCATGGATATGAGAATGTTATGACTTACAACGGATTGTATATCCAACCAGAAGTAAGCTTGAAAGATGAAGATATGATAGTGATGTGCAAAGGTGATGAAATCACCGTAGAAACTTTCTCTAGCACTCCAAATATTGTGCGGGCTTGCTCTTTGCATCAATGTCTCATTTCAGATAGTATCGGGAAAAGTGCAACTTTGAAAAGACCCCTAAGTGAAGTGGTAGAAGAAACTCACTACACAGTTCACCTACTCTATAATGGCGGAGTCTTGAATACCAAGACTCTACTATGCCAACGCAGGGAATTATGCTCATCAATAACTTGCACTTTCCGTTTAGAGTGGCTGTTCAATCCCAGATGTTGGTCTGCCTATCACTGGTCAGCTGTTCTTTTCCTCTTATATCTGATTCTCAGTATTCTAGCAACTTTGATTGTCCTTCTAAAACCCCTAGGATCCATTATAAAATCCCTGGCTCATTTGGCTTTTAGAATTGTAAGAGTCCTAGTGGGATGTTGCAGACATCACGGCAAGAGATCAGTTAATAAAGCTAGAATGGTCATGTATGATCTAGAGTCAGGGTATTCTCCTGAAGAATCGAAGCCGTTTATTGAACCAACTAAATCTCATATTTATGAGAAAAAGTCCAGGTCCATTCCATATGCTATGAGGAGCGAAGCACCATTCAGATACTCTCAGCTGGTAATTTTAATGATTATCTTGCTTCAATTCTTCATAAGAGTGATAGTCAAGCAGAATTTCTAGACAGAGAACAGAAGATACAAACTGTGGGACATGAGATCGATTACGATTGCCATCAGTTAACCACTACTTTATCAAAATTATCTGATTGCAGAATAGGCTTGGACTTTGATCAGTGTCCTGGTAAGGTGCTGGCAGATGTTGAGTTACCAGTGAAGCCTCAACTTGCATGTTTATCAATACTGAAGGGAAACAAAGAACTTCCAATGGGAACCTTAACTCTGAGGATTAAAGAGGCGTCACTAAAATGCAATAAGAAAGTGCTATACTATACGAGAGATTTCAAATGGAGCCAGGTGGGAGAGAGAAGGTGCAACTCTGCGGGATGGTGCACTGAAGAATCTTGTGCTCAAGTAAAACCTCAATCTGTCCTGGCTTTCATGAACTCAGCCAAAAACATAACAATGGGAAGATCATATTGTCAAAGTGCTCCTGGAGGTGAATCTAATGGATGCTTTTGGCACACTGATGGATGCTTGGCTTGGAGATGGTTTGGTCAATCGAAGAACGATAGAATATATGAAGTCTTTGAGTGTCGAACCTGGGATCCATACGTTCAAGTTGCCATGAGGCTCTTGGATGATGCTGGTAAGGACTTGGCTGTTTTAGACTTATCTGATCAGGTTATAACTTCTTGGAAAGGACTACTCTTGGAGCCCAGCCTGACTATGTCCACCTCTCTACCCATTCTATCCAAGAGATTTATTCGTGTTGTCGAGCCACTTAACCAAAATATTTACTTCTCAGAGGCACAAGATGCTGGACAACAAGTATCTGGACGTCTGACAACCTAACATAACCCCAAACAAAATTTCAAAAAACAAAATTGCTTTTTCAGCAAATTTTTTTCTTTGTCGAGGACAAGGCACGTGTTTCGGCGATTTTTTGTGGAATTTAGCTGAGAGACCACTGTGATTGTGTAGTGATTTGTGAAATGATGTCATTGGTGTCCAACTTGTGTGCTCGCTCGCCCGTTCACTCGCAAAATGCCTTGTAGTGAGTTGCGACGTTAGTTGTTTTGTTGGTCGTGCTTCTTTGGATTACTTGCTCTAGTTCGTTTACCATGGCTATAACGAATCTGGATAGGCCCCATTTATCAGGTGAGTTGTTTCGTTATGATCTTTGCAGACTGCTGATTCGACTCTTTGATTTTGCAGGTGGCTAAAGGTAGTGAAGTTTAGCTCGACAGGCAGGTGTACCCCATCATCGTTTTCCGCTCTGTATAGGCTGCAGTGCTTACTATGGTTTGGCTTTGGATCTACTCCTGGAGGCTTCAGTATTGTTGGCGTGGAATCGTTTTCCATTACATGAAACAAAAGAACAAAGTGTGAGTATGTGCTATTATATTTAGCTAAATAATAATATAAATTTAAACCGATTAAAACTTTTATTAATATAAATATGATATTTCAAGACTGCGTAAAAAAACAATAGAGCATACAAGGTTTATTTTCTTTACTTTTGTGGGTATGCATCTACTTACATGTTATAGATAAAAAAAATATGTTTTATTATTATAATAACTATTCAGTATTTAGATGAGCACAATTTTAAAGATCTTGTTTATAATATTTTCTTTTTAAAGATCAAAATAAATTTAAAAGCATACATTTTATTCAATAGATCAATATGCAATGCAGATATGCAAATACTTAAATGATTGGTATATAGTTTTTTTCTCTTAATATAAATTTGTTAACTTGTAAAAACAAGATATATTTTAAGATCACAAATAAAAGCAAAAACAAATGTCTCATGTAAAAAATGTTTTTTAACTTATTTGGCACTATTATTAGTGCTAATTTATGTAGGATTTTAACAACCTTCCTGTCCAGTTAATGCCTATATCTCCTACCTACATATTTAAATATTTATGTTTGTTACAAGTTATATTCTTATCATTCAAGCATTTTTTAACACAAGTAGATGACCGCAGCATCTAAATATTAAAGTATTTTAAAATCTAGTGTTGTTTCAATTTACAATGATATTTTTCCTATAATCGTTTTACGCACTACGATTTAGGCTTAAATAACAAAGTAAAAAGGAAACACTAGAGGGATCCCAAGGGGTAAATATATTTTATCATTGTCATATCATTTCATATATATAACTTTTCTCTTGATAGAGCTAAAATTAGGGACATTTAGGCATAAATAAATGCCCCTACAGCAATTACATATAATAATTATTATTTAAAACTTATTTTATTTCGATACATTCTACTTCAGTTTGTATTTTTTCTCCAGGAGATAGGGACAGGAGGCTACTTGCTTCTATACTATATCTTAGGGTACGATTATCCCTAGTAAGATTTGATAGTTCTATGCTTTCATTTGGTTCTGTCTGCTTAGAATTTTTATTAAATGCACTATTTCTTTTTCTATTAAATTGATTTTTATTTTTAGATTCAAAACAATAAAAATAAATGAAGCGAACCATCAAGTATAGGACAAAGATAATTAAACAACTGTAAATGAGTCCTAAAAGAGCATCATGAGCTATATTGGGAGTTGGTGTTTGGCCTTGTACACTAGGAATAATGGGAGCTGCCACTGCCATTCGATGGTAGTTACACAGTAGATAAGCTACGAGGAGTAAAAGAATGATGTTACAGGTTAAAAATAGTGTATCATTGTGACTTCCGTAAGTGTAGCTATAAGAATTTGTTGGGATAGACTGTTCTATAGAATCTAAAATATTTTTAATGGTAGTGCTAGTTGAAGTTAAATTTAAATGGGGTATGTTAAGAGTCCAGTTTGTGTTTAAACACTCTGTAATATTTTTATAGGTGGGCGAAATATTATTTAATTTTGAATTTAGAATAAATGATTTTAAGTTTGACCAAGTTGCCGGAATAATGTGTGTCATACTTGCATCGTATGTTGTAGAAATATCTGGGCATGGAAATCTTTTGGGTATAACTACTTCATCCTGTGTATGCAAGTGGCAGCTGCAGGGAAGATTAATTTATATGGCTCCTTGGTGAGAGTGTTTTGAGTGAATTTTGAAAGTTTTGTTTGAACTGCAAGAAACTCACAGGTCTTCTTTCGGATGGGTTAGTATGTATGTTTCTTCATATATTTCGGAGATTATCATGGATGTTGCAGAGTGACAATTCATAGGAAAGTACTGACTCAGATCCTGCACGGTTGTTCCCTCGTAAAGTTTTTTAGCACACTGTGGTCCTTGAATGCTGTCTGCTGATAATCTCGGTATATAACATAGCTGGTCGTGGTAGGGCTTACATTGATGTAACCCTGTCCCAGATATTTGCCTTATTGTATCCTTGCCCTTTGTAACTTTGGTTATTGTTAGGACCAAGATTACGCCTATATCCTCGGCCACGGTTTTGATTGGTTCCTCCCTGTTGTCATGAGGGCTGTTGTTCGCTAGTGATTGACAATAACGACGTTTGTGACATCATCTGCCTTACTAGAGCCCTTTCCCTTATTTCACTTAATTTTAAAACCAGGGCTTTAAGACTGGCATAATCCATATTACCTGTGCACATGAGGTAATAGGTCTCGTAAAAAGATGAATGCAAGCCATTTTCAAAAACTCTCTAAACGTTTCAAAAGCCATGTTTTCATCTACTTCGTGGGCTAGATTCAAAAGCTCAAATTCTTTAATAAAGTCTTTTTTATTTGTCCCCATGTATTATTTTTGTTATTTACGTTTGTAGAGTACTCGTTGTACCAAAAGAAGCAGGTCCCCCAAGGAAATTTCCCAGATTAGATATTTTGAAAGCATCAGTCCAACCGTTGCACACTGCTGTACGCTCGTATTTTGTTAAAAAAGTAACTGGAGAGTCTAAACTGGGGTTGAAATATGGAGGTTGTATAAATTTGTTAAAAAAGTAACTGGAGAGTCTAAACTAGGGTTGAAATATTTGATTGGCGCTCTACCACATATCTCATTTCTTTGAAGCCGAAATGTCAGATGACGAAGAGAGCCAAAGAAGTTGGCAAGGAGTGTTACTGGAATGATGGCCCTGCTCACAAAACCATCAGAAATTGCAAATGATAAAGCTTTGAATGCTGCAATTCAGGATGTAGGTATAGACTTAGACTTTATCGTGATAACAAAAGATGAGGCTGTGGAATTTAGAAGTCATCATTATGTTTCTCTTAAGAATAAAATAAAGCAACTCGATTTTTGGAGACTTCTTGTCAATAACCCAGAACGGCCACTGGTCATGATGGCCGTAATATTATTAACTATGGTAAAATCTCTCAACACAGATAATGCTCAGGGTTGGATCACCAATCGGATAAAAACGTTCAGCGGGACTGTTGGAGACGACCAGTGGAAAGAAATCTGGGGTCAAGCCCTATACCCCACAGTAGATTATTTGTCCATGAACTACAACTTCATGAGTTCAAATTTCTACTTGCGGAAAGCAATCTTTGTCATTTTGAACACCATTGCAAGATCGGAGGCTAAAAGTGTTATCGCCAACGTGTGTAAATGTACAATTGATGAGAGGGGCAGAAATGCACCATTTAGTGATGATTGACACCTACATAATGGGGAGGTATCCCGAATTAATGAGTTTACACGTTCTAACAGATCTAAAGAAGCAATTTGATGAAGTGATCGATAGACTCAAGAAGGAAGATGTTCAAGATATTCTTTTTGCAAAGCTTCTTAATCATAAAGACACGACTGCTGAATTTAATCGTCAAAATTTGAGAATGAGATTCAATGTAATTTACATTAATCCATACTTGCTTATAATTGTCGGATCAAAGTTGTCTTATCGCTATGTCGTTATCTCAATTTTATTTTGTAGCATAGTACCTATATTGATTTTCCTATTTTTTATATTGTACTCGATACAGGTAAAAATATGTTTATCAGTTTGTTTTTTATGTACGCTCATACTGTCGACCTTCAGCGTTCTTGCTTTTAATTTAAAAGGAAATAAAATTTAGTCATAAAAATAACGTCTTTTATTTAACATGGCGCAGTTCGGAAGCGTGAATTAGTTATTTCGTATTTTTTTAGTCAGTAATATAAATAAAATAAAAAAAATGGCTTTTAGTGGTATACCTCCATTAAGTTTTGATGGAAATATGGCTGAAAATTGGAAATTTTGGAAGAACCGCTTTCAAAACTATTTAAAAGCTTGTGAATATGATAAAAAAAGTGAAGCTACACAATGTGCACAACTATTGCATTACATTGGGGAAGAAGCATATCGTATTTATAACACATTCACATTTACAACAGAAGAAACGGATAAGTTAGAACCACTTTTAAAGAAGTTTAAGTAAAGTGAGCTTCACTTTATTCCATTAAAAAACATAGAATATGAACGTTACAAATTCTTTCCACGTAAACAGGCTCAGGGTGAGATAATTGATAATTATGTAACGGACTTAAAAAATAAGGCCCAATCATGTGAATTCCACAGCATGACCGATAGTTTAATAAAAAGTGCAATTATATGTGGTGTAGTAAGTGATGAAGTAAGGCAGCGGCTATTAGAAAATGATAATAAGACTTTAAAACAAGTGGTAGATTTAGTCAGGTCAATAGAAAATTCAAAGCAACAAGTAAAAGAAATTTCCCAAAAAGCATCAGATAAGAATGTGTATGTGTATGCCATGAGCAGAATGGAGCCTAAACATGGCCCATCAAAATATCAACAACCATTAAAAAAAGTGACACTAGAGGACCCCTAGAGAAACATTTTCGAAGTAAGAAAAAATCGTATAAGGACAAATGCAGAAGGTGTGGTGGAAATCATCACAAATATAACTGCCCGGCTTTTAGTGCGTTATGTAAGTCGTGTAATGTGCGCGGTCATTTTTCGAAAATGTGTTTAAAAAAGAATGTGAGTGTAGTGGAACAGGATTACATCGACAGCAGTGACGAGATTTGTACTGATGACGAAGATGACTAATGCTACTTTGTCAATTGCATAACATCGAAGGAATGAATGGGTAGTAGACTTATTAATTAACAAAAAACAAAAACTTACCTGTAAAATAGATACTGGGGCTATGTGTAACGTAATTTCTCCTAATAATTTAAATAAAATGGGCTTTCATAAAAATAATTTGCAAAAACTAATATTAAATTAAGCTCTGTAACTAAAGAAATTATTCCGGCCATAGGAAAAATTATTTTAAACTGTACATATACATTACCTCTAATTTTTTATGTTATTAAGAGTAATTCTCCGTCAATTTTAGGTTTAGAATCAATTCAGCAATTTGATCTAGTTAAAAGAATAGATCAAGTTGACTATTTTGATATCTTTAATACGTATAGCAATCTTTTTAAAGGAACTGGTTGCATAGATGAACCGTGTAAAATTGTTTTAAATAATAAAGTAACACCTAAAATTCATGCTCCTCGAAAAGTACCTTAACCTCTATATGAAAAGCTTAAAATAAAATTGTCCGAATTGGAAAAAATTGAAATAATTCAAAAAGTAGATGAACCGACAGAATGGGTCAATTCAATGGTAGTTGTAAGAAAACAAAATGGCGATATTCGAATTTGTAGGGACCAACGCGATTTAAACAAGGCAATAAAACGTGAGCATTTTCAGTTACCGACAACTGAAGAAATATCTCATAAATTATGCGGTGCACAATTTTTTTCTTCTTTGGATGCCAACAATGGTTTTTGGCAAATTAAACTTGATAAAGATAGCTATGCTGTGCTCTTTCAACACCCCTTTTGGTCGTTTTCGTTTCTTGCGGCTTCCCTATGGAATATCGTCAGCCTCATTTTCCACAAAAGATTTAAAACAATTTTTGACTTTGAAGGCGTGGAAGTTTATATTGATGACTTAGTAATATGGGGAAGACCAAGGGAAGAACACGACCAAAGCTTATTGAAAGTTCTTGAAGTTGCAAAAAATTATAATATAAAGTTTAACAAAAATAAATGTAAAATTGGTGTTTAAGAGCTTGTGTTTTTGGACACAAATTTACAAAAAATGGTATAATGCCAGATGAATCCAAAATAAAAGCAATTAAAGAAATGCCTTACCAAAAAATTAAAAAGATGTTCAACGTTTTTTGGCCTTATCAACTACATTAGTAAATTTATTCCAAATTTTGCTTCTGAAACTTATATACTTAAAAACCTAATTAAAAAGTCCACAGTTTTTAAATGGGACCAGAATTTTGAAATTTTTTTAAAAATTTGGATTTCTTTTCCGAGCCAAAAGTATTTTTCTCCTTCCAATTTATACACGTTGTATGTGTCCCAAATTCGACCCTCTCTGGAATATTGTTCTCATGTCTGGGGAATGGCATCCCCTACAACCTTCAGCATTCTTGATGCCATTCAAAGAAGGGCTTTTCGTCTTATTAATGATCCTTTACTTACTCAAAGACTTCCTTCTCTTGCCCATCGTCGAGCTGTGGGAGATCCATCGCTCTTCTATAGATACTTTTACCGCTTCTGCTCCGACGAATTGTCCAGTATAGTCCCTCCTCTTGCAGTTCCCAACAAAAAACTCGTGGTGCCGCGCGTATGCATCCCTATACAGTTCAATTGGACAGGTCCCGAACTTTCCATTTCCTTCGTTCTTTTATCCCTAGAGTTTCTAGACTGTGGAACCTGGTGCCAGCGGAGGTCTTTCCTTCCCCCCAAATCTTCAAGTTTTTAAGTCCCGTGTTAACAAACTTCCTCTTACCCTGCTTAAGACACCCACGGTACGTTAGTATTTAGGCTTTCGGCCTTCGTGAATTTTCCAAAGATAAAAAAAAAAATGAACTTATAGAAAAACCAGTTTTGCAATATTTTGACGTAAATAAAAAGTCGACAATTTCGGTTGACGCATCTCAAGAAGGTATTTCTGCAGTTTTACTTCAGGATAACTTACCGTGTGCATATGCGTCTCGGGCTTTAACCCCTACGGAAAAAGGATATGCTCAAATCGAAAAGGAGTTATTAAGCATTGTTTTTGGCTGTGAAAGATTATTTTAATTTGTCTATTGTCAAAAATTTAATGTACAAACAGACCACAAACCTTTAATATCAATTTTTAATAAACCTCTAATTGACTGTCCTATGCGACTGCAAAGAATGCTTATAAGACTGCAGAAATTTCAAATTAATATTTTTTATACCCCTGGTAAATATCTTTATTTAGCAGACACACTGTCACGAGCGTACCTTACAGATGAATATAGTAAACAATCAGAATACATAAAAATATGAAGATGATAAACCAGAACTTATCAAATAGCAATGAGGTGGATGAACAAAGTGATGACGTTATTACAATAGATGACGACAGTAGTTTTGAAAACAATGCTTCTATAGCTAGCTCACGTGACTCAAACATTTTTATTCCTCCACCTCAAACTAGAAAAGGTAGACCTATCAAACCTCCTGAACGTTACAACCCTAAATGAAATAATTTATTATATTATGTAATAATATAAATGTGCTAGTAATAGCTTAGACTCGATTTGTTATATTCGATCGTACACTGTATAGGTTGTTAGGGAAAGGCAGTATATGTTTGTTCTTGTTTACTTGTTAAAAAAATAGGGTTTTAGTTTTTTATGGAAAAAGGGAGATGTAGCATAGTACCTATTTTGATTTTCCTATTTTTTATATTGTACTCGATACAGGTAAAAATATGTTTATCAGTTTGTATTTTATGTACGCTCATACTGTCGACCTTCAGCGTTCTTGCTTTTATTTTAAAGGGAAATAAAATTTAGTCATAAAAATAACGTCTTTTATTTAACGAAGGTTGTATAAATTTATATATATTATGTCAAACACAAGGCCGGTCACAACTTGAGAAATTTGAAAGTTCCAAAATGTCACTTCAGTTGCGTGTTCCATGAACCTTGTTCATTATTCTGCTCCAGTTTATATCTGGAGTCAAATCTTCATGCAATTTTACCCTAGGAGAATTATTTATCCCAGAAGGACAGCATTGCATGAAGGATGTCTGGAGATTCCGAGATGATGAGGTAGTGTTTTGCTTCATGAAGTTTGACGGGAAGGGTTTATTGTTTAATAGCCAAACCAAGCAATGGGAAGATTCAACAAAAACTTGCTTTGGTGATGATGCTAAGAAGGCTGACTGCTTGTTTGGCAATAATCACGATTTCCCTGATTGTGAAAAGAATGCTCTTGAATTGCTTAGGCCTGAGTATTGCTCAATTGGGAAAGAATCTCATGAATGTGACAAGAAAGGAGAAAGGAAGGATGTTCTTTTCGTGATAGACACCAAACTCAGGAAGCAATGGGTAAGGCACATCAACATACAGTTCGAAGAAAGTGCCAAGACAACTCAACTAAACCAAAGGTTAAAACCAAATTGTAAAAACTTATCAAAAGCTTTTTGTTCTTCCAAGGATGTGATTCTGGTTAATAAGAACACTACATGTACAGTAACAAATGCCGATGAAGCATGCATAGGCAATTTCTTTCTAGGAAATCCAGAACAAAGAGTTATCTGGGTTGGAAATGGTAGAGCCCCAATACTATGCCATGGGTATGAGAATGTTATGACTTACAACGGATTGTATATCCAACCAGAAGTAAGCTTGAAAGATGAAGATATGATAGTGATGTGCAAAGGTGATAAAATCACCGTAGAAACTTTCTAGAGCACTCCAAATATTGTGCTGGCTTGCTCTTTGCATTAATGTCTCATTTCAGATATTATCGGGAGAAGTGCAACTTTGAAAAGACCCCTAAGTGAAGTGGTAGAAGAAACTCACTACACAGTTCACCTACTCTATAATGGCGGAGTCTTGAATATCAAGACTCTACTATACCAACGCAGGGAATTATGCTCATCAAAAACTTGCACTTTCTGTTTAGAGTGGCTGTTCAATCCCAGATGTTGGTCTGCCTATCACTAGTCAGCTGTCCTTTTCCTCTTATATCTGATTCTCAGTATTCTAGCAACTTTGATTGTCCTTCTAAAACCCCTAGGATCCATTATAAAATACCTGGCTCATTTGGATTTAGAATTGTAAGAGTTGTTGCAGACATCACGGCAAGAGATCAGTTAATAAAGCTAGATTGATCATGTATGATCTAGAGTCAGGGTATTCTCCTGAAGAATCGAAGCCGTTTATTGAACCAACTAAATCTCATATTTATGAGAAAAAGTCCAGGTCCATTCAATATGCTATGAGGAGCGAAGCACCATTCAGATACTCTCAGCTGGTAATTTTAATGATTATCTTGCTTCAATTCTTCATAAGTGATAGTCAAGCAGAATTTCTAGACAGAGAACAGAAGATACAAACTGTGGGACATGAGATCGATTACGATTGCCATCAGTTAACCATTACTTTATCAAAATTCTCTGATTGCAGAATAGGCTTGGACTTTGATCAGTGTCGTGGTAAGGTGCTGGCAGATGTTGAGTTACCAGTGAAGCCTCAACTTGCATGTTTATCAATACTGAAGGGAAACAAAGAACTTCCAATGGGAACCTTAACTCTGAGGATTAAAGAGGCGTCACTAAAATGCAATAAGAAAGTGCTATACTATACGAGAGATTTCAAATGGAGCCAGGTGGGAGAGAGAAGGTGCAACTCTGCGGGATGGTGCACTGAAGAATCTTGTGCTCAAGTAAAACCTCAATCTGTCCTGGCTTTCATGAACTCAACCAAAAACATAACAATGGGAAGATCATATTGTCAAAGTGCTCCTGGAGGTGCATCTAATGGATGCTTTTGGCACACTGATGGATGCTTAGCTTGGAGATGGTTTGGTCAACCAAAGAACGATAGAATATATGAAGTCTTTGAGTGTCCAACCTGGGATCCATACGTTCAAGTTGCCATGAGGCTATTGGATGATGCTGGTAAAGACTTGGCTGTTTTAGACTTATCTGATTAGGTTATAACTTCTTGGAAAGGACTACTCTTAGAGCCTAGCCTGACTATGTCCACCCCTCTACCCATTCTATCCAAGAGATTTATTTGTGTTGTAGAGCCACTTAACCAAAATATTTACTTCTCAGAGGCACAAGATGCTGGACAAAAAGTATCTGGACGTCTGACAACCTAACATAACCCCAAACAAAATTTCAAAAACA
>JACEGR010009356.1:0-27414 GCA_014170235.1 Listronotus bonariensis
TTATATGCGCTACTTCTTTAGTTAGTTACAGAGGCTATTAAGCCAAGTACTTTAAATAAAGATGTTGATAACGCGGCGGGCCCCTTAATGTAGTACACGGGCCGGGGACTGAAGAATTCTCAACGGAAAGTTGGTAAGAATGGGCAAAATCGCTCAGTAGTGCCCATCATCTATTTGCATGTTTTTGGGAAGCGACACCAAGATGGGACCCAAATGCCTTTTTACGGCAGCAAAGAATTTGCCAACTCGATAATAAATGAAACCGTGTTGTAAACGGTTTATTCCCAACATAACCGTGTATCTCCTCGGGCACGAACACCATTTACGGTAGAGGCTCATGTCGGGAAAGCAATATGGCCGAATGTCGCACCCCAGTCGATGCCCCTGGGACAGGGAATGGTGTGCCTGATTGCCAGCCAGGACAACCGAGCAAAACCCTGGGCCTCTGCCGGTGAGAGCCAGTGAGGCCAACTGACTCTCTACCATGACTCTACCTGGCCTTGGGAGACTGCCCGCCAGACTTGTTAGGAATGGGCTGGCGAGATAAATATGAAATAGCTTGCTAGTAAGGAAATTAACACTTTATAATCTCGTCACCCATCTTTAACATATAAAGCTTGAAAATAGTAAATTATAGACACATGCATAAAGTGTCTTTTTTTACTCATGGTACTTCCCATTCGTAAAAAAGTATTACTTTATGCACTTGTTACATAATTTACTATTTTTTAAGCTTTTTGTATGTTAAAAAGTTAAGATATTTAGTTATAAAGTGTTAATTTTCCTTACTAGCTAAGCTAATTTTATATTTATCTCACCCGGGCATTCCTAGTACGCCTAGTGCCAAAGATACAGGCAAATCTCCAAAGTTAGGTAGAACCATAGTAGGAAGTAGTTGGCCCTCACTTTTTCCATCATCAATGGTGTGTGTTCTCCAACCATAACTTGCAACCACGTGTTTACCAACAGGAAATTTAGGGTTTTTGCTTTCAGTTATCCTGAAAACAACTTTAGTTTTTAATCCAATTTTACCATTCTAGTCAAAGTCGGTTCTATATAGGGTCGCGACATTCGACCATATTGCTTTGACGTGTTATGACGTGACCTCTACCATTTTTCGGCCATGTTGTTCAGTGCCGGAGATACACAGTTTATGGTATTAGTAGAACAACCGTTTACACAACAGTTTTTATTTATTATCAAGTTGTAAATTCTTTTACTTTAAATTAAAAAACATTTGGAATTACATCTTTCAACAAATATCACTTCCAAAACAATGCAAAATGAAATGTGCAAATTCTAGACGCCACTGGAGCTTTGATTTTACCCAGTCTTGCCAACTTTTCTCCGTGGAGTGCCCTTCTTTACGGTAGGTTTAATTAAATCGTAGTAATTTAGCGTCGCAATTCTTCAATTAAATTTTGGCCCATTATTAGGGACCACCCGGTATATAACTACTCACAAAGAAGCATACTCGACTGCATTTAAAAGGGGTACCGTAATCCGGGAACCGAATCAAATCGAATACCAAGTTGGTTTCACGTCACTATATTATCTTATTTAAAATTGCTTGGCAGGCATATAAGTAACTAACTAAAGTAGCGCATAAAAGTTCAAAAGACTACAGTAAAGCACAGGAACGTGTAATTTAATTGGTTTAAATCGCTAGAGACGGTCATTTAAAACTATCACATTGGAGGGGTTAAATCAATCTTTTATTTTTAATTCCTTAATAAAGCGAATAAAGATTTAACTAACCAGAACTAACCATGTGACAGTTATACATGAACGTTCGTAGCGTTTCAAACCAATTAAATTTCACGTCCCTATGCTGTTTACTGTAGTCTGGTCAAAACGCCAATGAACTACTTACTTTGCGACTTGCGCTCCAATCATTGTCGAATCCAAAGGTGTTTTGTTCATATAACCTCTCATATAAGGATCCACACTAAGATAAACTGCTTCAGCCAGAAATTCTGAAAATATTGCACGTATCCACTTTAATATTTTTACTTAAAAAAATCACTAAATATATACAGGGTGTCCGAAATTACGTATCGGATTTCGGTTGGCGATTCTGCACAAAAAATTAATACGAACAAACATAAAATTTTGTCAAAACTTAAAATTAACGGAAATACAGGGTATTGTAAAAAAAAGTTATTTTTTTTAATATCTCTCTTTTCCAGTGTACAGGGTTGGACAAAATTGGGCGTTTGTATGGGCTATCAAAGTTGTTACTGAAGTTATTAAAAAACTGATGTAGGTGATATAGGCTCGATTTTGGAGAAACTTAAAATGGCGTAGTCAGAATTTTATTAAAATTATTTATTTAAGGGATACGAGAAAAAATTAAAATTCTCGTTTTTGATTTTTTCCTACTTAATAAAAGAAATTTAAAATAATATTGTAAAATAAGGTGTTTATACGGGGTACGCTCAAAATAAATAATAAAATTTAAATATTTAAAAAAATATATAAGAGATAAAGATACTATGTTGTATATATTTATTATTGTAGGACCACTGATTAGTAACAAAATAAACACGGTGTTCCATAAGAATAACATCAAATTTGCATCGTAACTTTTTAACACAACCCTGTATAAAAATCATATACTTTCTACGTAAAAAGTTCTACAAAAATTGTCTTTATGTTTTTTGCTATTTTCTATATTTAAGGATATATAGGGTAAAGTCAAAAACGACAATTCTTCAATTTCCCCTCGTATCTCTCAGATAAATAATTTTATTAAAATTCTAACTACGACATTTTTAGTTTCTCCAAAATCGAGTCCATAACACCTATATCGGTTTTTAATAATTCCAGTAGTCATTGCAAAAGGGCCTAAACTATTCTTAACTTTAGAAAAATAAGTTAGAACTTTTTGTTTCAATCCTTTTATAATTGTGGATATAAAATTAATCAAGTGTATAAAAATATCTTTTAAAAAGGTTCTCTTGTTGCATTACCTTAAAATGAACGGTTTTTAGGAAAAACGACTTAAACATTTACGTATGTTTAATTAGAAATTCTGATTTGTTAAATTTGGCGAAAATCAGTACACTAGAAAAAAGTTATAAAAAAAAACAAAGATTTTTTTTCTTCCTGTATCTCCGGTAATTTTGAGTTTTCGAAAAATTGTATAGAAGTTTGTTGCATTAATTTTTCGTGCAGAATCGCCCACAGAAATCCTGACGCGTAATTTCCGGACACCCTGTATAGATAGTGTCTCTTACACGTTCGTAAAAAATTCTACCACAAATTCCAGAGGCTCTTAAATGACTTATTTGTTTAGATACAAAGTTTTTAAAAATAAGCTTTTTATCGCTTTGTTTCTTAAAAATTAGAACATTTAGGACATAGGCTTACCTATATCACCTAAAAATTCACATTCTTAAAATATTAGTATCGAATTCTAAAAAACCCTGTAGGCATAAGTTAGAAATGGCCATACAAGAAGTGCTTTTTTTTTAATTTAGATATCTTAAAATGTCTGCTTAAATCAACCCATATAACATTTTTTGCCGGCAAGGTATTGGCAAAAAGGTATCAAAAAGACATCAAAATTGGCAATTGGCCGTTATTGGGCCACGTGTTGCAGAAAATGTGATGGCATCCATCATTAATAAGTGATGCTGAAAAAATCCATTTAGGATGATGGCATCCATCATTAAAAAGGTTTTGTCAAAAATATGCCTTTTAGATGATGGCATTACATTATTTTTTTCCTAATGACAATAAAATGCATTTTTTACCGTCTAGGGAACTAAAATGTGCATAAATAATGCACATGCATAATGTGTGTTTATGTACAGGGTGTCCCATATAAAATTAAATACTATAATTTTGGAAAAACCATAAGAGATACAAGAAAAAGTTAAATGCAGAGGTTGTTCAGTGAAATGTATTTTTTTTAGTATTTTTATTGTATTTATATCCATATTGATGATTTCTGGAATACTGGGGGTTTCTTGGGTGCTGATCGCAAAATTAAAAGAATTTTTAGCCGCCAACGGTTTGTTTTTGAAATATGTATCATCAAACTTGAAAAGCAAATTTATCCTATTTTCACTCAGGGCCGTATTATCCATTGGGCTGACTAGGCTACAGCCTAGGGTGCCATGAGAAAATAGGCGCCAGACAGGGAGAAATAGGCGCTAGACAGGGGAGTTTTTAAAAAGTTTAGGTTGAGTGGGGATTTTTGTTGACTAATTTCTCTGAAAATAAGGTGCTTTGGAATGAAATAGGCAAATAGGCGTGAAAAGGAGGGAACGATTTGAATGATTTTTTTTTGCTCTCCAAACATTTTTTGGTGGAAAATAGGCGCTCTGGGAATTCTAGCCTAGGGCGCCTCAAACAATTAATACGGCCCTCTGTTTTCACTATATCCTATATGTGATTGATGTGATCATGTAAATTAAACCATTTTTCTATTGAAGCTCATAAAAATCGAGCATGTGCGATAATTTTGTGGGGTTATTAGTTATATTTATGTTAAAGATTTTGTATTAAAGGCCTAACTCCTACTTACCTCCATCTTTTAGAGGTGGTAGTTCCTCTTCCACCAACTTAAAATCACTTGGTTTCGGAAAACCTTCACTTCGCTTACTTAAAATATATTTCTGGGCTTTAACCATTTTAATTTTTAAATGCAGGTACCACTAGCACTTGACAAACGATGATGTCAAAAGTAATATTAAAACATTAATTTATCATTAAATAAATCTAATAAGTGGAAGTATTATCAATACTTATCTCCACTTAATAAACAAATTTACACGTATCTTCGCTTTTTAAATTATTTTTTGATTATAACCTTGATAAAAACATGTTTACTACATTAACAAAAACTCCTGTATCATCATGACATTGAAAAAGAAAGGTTAGTTTTTTCAATTAATAGCTTTGTTCGCGGGTCTAGTAATGAACCGATTATGAACCAGAACCGAACTGGTTTAGAATTGTTTTAAAGCGCATGTCTAGATATTTATGGTGGGTTTATAAAAACATTTAGCATTTAATTTAACATTTAACATTTAGCATTTAGGATTTAACAAAAGTTTGGCTTATGGTGATTCATATAGACGTTCATAAAACACATTTAACATTTAGGATTTAACATTTATCATTTAAGAGTTGACCAACTTTTATCTTCTTAAATTAAATGCTAAATGAAAATCCGACTGCGCATGTCAGAATGTTTTCTATACTGTCATAATTTAATATTTTTGGTTTTATTATTGTTTTGATCCGCGCTTTTTAGTAAACATTAAATCTACGTGATAAACCTGCCTCTTCAGCCACTTTGTGAAAGATAAAGCTAAAGATTAACTTAAATAAACATAAAAAGACTCTTCCAGTAGCATTTTTTTGTGCAGTTAATAAAGAAAAAGGACCATGAACAATTTTTTAAGTACAAGAGGATGTCTCTTGATATGTACAGGGTCATCCAACAAGGACTGAACAGGGGCTTAATTTTGACTTTCCCTGTATTTTCAAAAATCCAAGATAGCACTTTGGCGTAACTTTTTATGCTCTTTTTGAAAATAGTACTTCGAAAAAAATGGACTCGAAACAAAGAGTTACGGCATGCAACTTTGTTTTTTAAATGGAATGCCCACTTTTTATTTCATATTTGAAAGAGGCTATCTTTTTACGTAAAAGCTGCTATATATTTTATTTATTTATCTTATTTAAATATGCTATTTTTCTAAAAAGAAATGATCAAATTTGGTTTCGCGTCAAAATAATACTAAATTATCACCTGTGTAGGTACCCTACACCTGTATAACCTATGTGGGTATTTGTCACTGTCTAGCTATATTTATTATTTGTTTGTAAATAAAATTACTTAGACCTCTGTTTTGTTGTATTTTTGTATAATTTAGTGTAAATAATCATTTTTAAACGTTTTAATAAATATTTCCCCTTTAATAAATACTTTAATTTAATTACTTGACTTTTCTTTCTGAAACATAACTGGTATGACACTAACAGATATTCAGCAGGTGTAGGTTTTACCTAGTAGGTAGGTAATTTTTACCTTATATCGGCGGGAAAAAATTTGGAAATACGATAATTTCTTCTGAAAAATAAACATATTTAAATAAGATAAATAAATAAAATATATAGCAGCTTTTACGTAAAAAGATAGCCTCTTTTCAAATATGAAATAAAAAGTGGGGCATTCCATTTAAAAAAACAAAGTTGCATGCCGTAACTCTTTTGTTTCGGAGTCCATTTTTTCGAAGTACTATTTTCAAAAATAGCATAAAAAGTTACGCCAAACTGCTATCTTGGATTTTTTGAAAAATACAGGGAAAGTTAAAATTAAGCCCCTGTTCAGTCCTTGTTGGATGACCCTGTACAATAAACTTCATCAATTTGTTTGGCCTAAACTCAAAAAGGATCCTAGAGAAATTATTACAATGCGCATGACCAAAACATCTCTTTTTAAAATTTTTATAAACAGTGTCTAAATTACTAAATGCTAAATCTTAAATGTTAAATGTAAAATGTTAAATGCTAAAAATTTTTTATAAACTCACCATTATTAGTTCGGAATTTTTTATTTACCGGGAACGATTTTCTATACAGCTGAGGACGTATTCTAACCTAGCCTTTTAGTTAGGATTTTTCATGGTTAACTTGGATACTATACAAAAAAATTAAATTCAAACAAAAAGGTAAATTGTTATACTGTCCAATGCCACCCGAGGTCTCTCGGCGGAAGACGAGGAATTTCCTGCCTCCTCTCGTTTTTAACATAAGTATGTGTATTTAACTAAGGATGAAATTCAAACAACAAGAGGGTGATTCAAAAATTAATCACGAACTTAAGGGGTGATTCTACTTGACAAAATAAGGGTAAAGCTTCATATAATTTTTTTCAAAATGTCATTCGTTTTCGAGTTACAAGCCGTCAAAGTTCAAATTTATTTAGGTTTTTTCGCCATATTGCATCTGTTTTTAACCAATCCAGTTGATATTTGGCACACAAATCGAGCTCTGCAGATTCTAAAATTTTAAGACAAAAGTACTTTTTTAAATACCGCCAGAGGGCACTTTACCTAAAACTTAAAATTTATTTACATCATAACATCTTTATTTTGACAGATATCGCAAAGCTGGGGGCGCCATTATATAAACAATCAAAAACTTAAAAATAAGGTACGCTTTATTAAAGTCGATAAACCTCATCATTTGGGCACCAATTGACATCAAAGTTTTCATTAATTTCAATCAAATTACCTACATACATACAGGGTTTAGTATTGAACATGGCTCATCTTTTTACATTTATGTTTTTTGATGGAATTACCAGTATGCTTCACTGTTTAGTTATTTCGTTAGTTGCGAAAAATATATAGACATTACATTTAAATTTATTTATACACAAATACACATACCACACAACTGGCTTTGATCTTGCGAGAAAAAAAAGAACTTGTTTCTTAAATCGGCCGCTCAACGCTGACGCTGGTTATCGTGCCCGAGCGTTTAGAGTTGTGAATTAGCGATTGGTGAAATGTATTTTTTTTCCTAGGAACTCAAAAAAATATGCTAACTTTAAAGAGGCGGATCTTCGTATTCAAATTAAACTTTAGAAAATGATTATTATTTTTGGGCAATTACTCAAAAAATCAACTTTTTTGCAAATTAAAAAAAAAATGTTTTGTTTCAAACTGTTTTTACTAATAACATCTGGTATATTTGGTGTTCGCGATTTCTAGTAAATTGCTCCAAAATAATAGTTTTAGATAATTGAAAAACAAACAAATTTAAATCAAATATAATAATTAATTTTAATAAGAATACATAAAACAAAAAACATAAAAAAATATTATTATATTTAGACTTTTACAACTGCTTTTCCAGTATTACCACCGGTAAGCATATCAGTAAAAGCTTTAAACATATTGTTAAATCCAGTTGTAACCGTTTCCTTGTACTTAAGCTTTCCTTGTTTGATCCACTCTAAGTTATTGTTGATTCCTTCCATCCACCTATCTGCCCATCTCATTACCATGAATCCTTCCATTCTTAATTGTTTAAATAACATTATGCTCTGGGGAAAAGTGGCTAGAAAAAGAAAAATAAACTATATTAGGTAAGCCAGGTAAGATATAGGGTTCACTTTTATTCTTCAATCTTTTAAGGAGACTTCTTAATGGCTGTTAGGCTTTGCTCATATACTTACGAAAGGCGATTTGCAGAACGTATTCTTATTGGTCAGCTTCGAATGACACATTTGAAGTTGACCAGATTAAACACATTCCGCAATTGGTAAAGCGCATTTTATAAGTGTATAAAGAAGGCCTTAGAAATTATGCTAAATACCCCAGCAAACACTATTTGCCGGCAATATATATTTTTCATATTGGCATTGATGGTAAAGCATTGGCAATTGGTGGCAATATTATGCCAACATCTAATACGCATTAAAAGTTAACCCTAAATAAACCCTCAATTGCCAATAAATTTTACATGCAGGCGAATTACCGGCAAGCATACAAAAATGGCGGCATACCAATCCTGATTAAATAAAGCATGCGTTTTTGCTGCAGGCAAATAAATATTGGATTTTTGAAGGCAAACCTTCAACGCATATTTATACTCTTCAAACCATATTATTAACATTGGTATTTAACTAACATTCGAGCAATTTTTTGATCTGTTTTATTTATAATAGCGGCTAAACAACATTATTTTGTTTTTTTACATAATTTAAAGGAAATGACCTTTTCCTAACATTTTATTAATACAAATCATGCAAATAAAAGTTAAGTCAAACAAAATGTTTATTATGTATTTTTAAGAGAATAAAAATAAAATGATGGTAAAATTAGCTAGGTTAATTTCGACGATTTCGACCGAAGGTGATAAATTCAAATTTCCCGCTTAGCCGAAATACAAGATTTGACAATTTGACAGATGAGGCAACCTTGCTTTTGTTTGGCCGCTTTGTGCAATTGTTTTCTACGTGGTTTTCTAGCTTTTAGTTTCTTTTTTAAAGAAAAGAGTTTTTAGTAGACATAATTAAGTGTATTCATTACCTAATTAGTGTGTGTTGTGTAATTAATTGGTGATGGCTAGTCAAGAAGGCGGGTTATTCAAGTAGACTGTTAGGAGCTGTAAACATTTCGTTTAAAACCTTTTAAATTTGTAGTTACCTAAAAAATTATATGAAATCAGGGAGTTGCCTTATATAAAATTTTTAAAGACGTTTTTTTTGACATTTAACTCCTTTAAAATATTTCTTCCTATGTTTTGGATCTAAAAATTGAGTGTAAGTTTACTATCTTTTTTAATTTTATTACATACTTTTCATTTATTTTTTGGTTTATTGTTACGGTATAAAAATTTATATTATGTAATTTTTTTATTGATAAAGTTTTCCTGCCTTTTTTTTCATTTTTTTCGATTACAAAATTCTAAATATGTTATTTATTTTTTGGGACATTCAACTTATAAAACTAGCAGTACTTATTTAATGATAAATACCATTATCCTAAACGCATAACTTATTAATGATGGATGCCATCATCCTAAACGCATTTTTTGGCATAACTTATTAATGACGGATGCCATCACATTATCTGCAACACGTGGCCTAATAACGGCCAATTGCCCACTTTCGCGTCGTTTTGATACCTTTATGCCAATGCCTTGCCATTAAAGAGCGTTGGCAATGCCAGTAAATTTAATGTACAACGCCGGTAAAAATGTTATAATGGACATCGGTCATAAATGAACCTAGCCACCCCGTTTTCTTTTGTAAATTCAACGGCCAGTAACCAAATGTTAACCCATTTTTAAATTTTGTTCGTCACTTGAAAAAAATATTGTTTTATCATAAATCTACAAAATAAAAAAATGTTTTTAACACGTACAGTGTATTAACTGAATCATTGCCTCGAGCCGATTTTGCAATTATGACTACAAGTTATTAGATTATAATAACAACAACTTAATATACTTATTATACAGAGTGTTTTCTAACTACGGTACGCCACTTGAGGCGTGAATTCTATGAAAGGCACTTTAAAGAACATTTTTACATGACCGTTAAAAAAATCTGTTTTTAAATTAACCAACGATCTATTTTATTTAACTAGATGTTACACCTTCAAAAGCCCCCGTATAACCACTTAAAAGCCTATTTTTTTCGTAATGGGCACCAGTTGGCGCTGAGGTCAAATCTTGTAGTACACACGGAAAACGCTTTATGGCGCTGAAATTGATCCTTTGGGGCTTGGGCAAAACCTCGAAAACAGATGTCACCATTGTTTTACCTAGTTTCCAAAACAGCCGCAAGATGCCATAATAGAATGCCATAATAATTTATCTGCGTCGTCTCAAATTATTTATTCATTTAAGGTTAATATTGCATTACCTACACAGTATGTACCTACTCAAATAAATCTAATGTAAATGTTGCCGAATATTACTTATAAATGATAAAACTATAACCACTGAACAATATTTGTATACGTTTTTGTTTGAAAACTAAAAATTATTTAATGTATGCCATAATATTAAATGAAATATATCATTGAAATTAACATAAAGTTAAAGTACTCCATTCTAATACACTATATAGTGTTAAAAAAAGTATTTTTGTTTTAACACTTAGAAGCTTTTTTCACAGTTTAAATTAGTGTGTTGTTTCAACGCCTACTACAATAAACTTTAGTCTTAATTTATGCAATGTAACAGTAATCGCGACATCAACTGTACCGAACGGTGAAGTTACCTTTGATTTCGTCATTATTTCTTTTAGTTCATGTGTCAATAATTTTAAAAATTTGATAGTTTGTAAATTAATTTAGTAGAAAGTATTGAAAATTATTAGTAATAATAGATTTGGATGGCTAAGAAATTGAACAGAAATTTATACTGTTTTAGTATTATTTCTACAAAAGTAGGTAAGTACATACAATTTTCTAAAATTAAATAATAAATGCATAGTTATGAAGAGGCTAATTGTTTCTTAAAAAATAAGGAGGCTATGATTTTTTGTTTCAATATAATGGCTGTGCTGCAAATTTAAAATTAATAGCTTAAGATAAATAGTAGTTTGGGAAATTTTTATACGGTCGTGGAAAAAATATAGTTGTTAAGAATTTTTAGTTAAATAAAACAAAAAAACATTTGTGATTACCGCAAGATGGCAGTAATTCAAGTTCAAGTTACCGAGAGGTGGCAATACTGTAAAGAAAAGATCTTCCGATCAAAAAGTAACAGCAAGTAAGTCAATTTTACTATGCTCCTTTTCATTTCCCAAGAATCAGGGTATTTTTAAAGTAACAATCATAAAACTTATAACAAAATATTATACAGTCCACGCTCATCATTTTAAACAATAGTATGTAGTAGTAGTAATTTTTATTTAGTTGGGGCTTACAGAGTTGGCATAAAAACGGCTCTTTGTGTAGTGGTGGCTGGATTTTTGGCTTTTGTATTAGCTTTTGTGTGTTTTTGGTGGTTTTTGTGTTTTTGATGGATTTTTGTGTTTTTCTCAATTTTTGACCGTCCTTACCTTAAATTTTAATATCAATAGGCAAATTGGCGGCAGACAAAAAATGTCTTTTGTATTGATCTACTGATTTACCTGCTGTTACGAATAAAAGACACTCAACTTAATTCTAAAATCATTGTTTGAAACTTCTGTATTAAACAGTATTCCAGCATATAGTAAGTGGTGGCAAACTGTCAAATCTAAATTTAAATATTTAATAAAAAAGATAATAATTTAATTAAAATGACAGATTTTTTTTACATCTCCATAGTTGTCCTGCAACATTTGCTTTTTGTAGACAATATTTAATACTTATAGATTTGTCTGAAATGATTTAAAAAGAGTCTTCTTCTAGAGAGAGTTCCCAAACTTGTAAAATAATTGGGTATTATCATTATCTATGATATTTTAGTATTCTAGAATAAGTACTGTTTTATTTTTATGTTTTTAATAAATTATGTATTTCGGTTAAAAGAGTTTGTTTACTGGACTTTTGTATGGATTTTTGTGTGGTGGCTTTTTGTTTAAAATTATAGTGTTTTTTTTCCCACAAAAAGCCAGTGGCTTTCTTTGGTGGCTTTTTTATTTTTCCAACCCTGGGCTTAACTGTTCAAAATTTAAACCCAAATCGGTTTAAGGATATTTAAAATATTTATAAAATATCGACTTAAAAAAAACGCCCTGTATCTTACCAAAAAGTAAGGCAATCAATCTTTAAAGTCTCGTACCTACCGTAGTTAGAAAACACCCTGTATACATAAACTCCATAGTTTTATACTTTTACCTGTTGATTTTTTTCGTTATATCCAGATATTAATCCACATACTGAAATACGTCCAAAGAGGTTCATTTGGTTCATAACAATGTTGCTTATTTCTCCTCCTACCTATAAAAATGAAATGTACTGACTAAACAACTGCCAGCGGCATTGCTTAATTATAAGGGGCAAAACCGGCGGTTTTGCTTATTTACGTACATGAAAACCGCCGAAAATCTCAATTAATTTGTAATAACCGGCGGTTTTTTGCTATACAATAGGAGGCTAAAACATTCTTTATCCATTCTATTACCCACCCCAGCCCCAGGGATATGAAATTATCTACGCCACTGACAATGATCTTCACTGCCTACTAGAGGTATGACTGCGATCGCAGTCGCTGCTACCAATCACCGGTTATTAACAAATCATTTTGGTAGCTGCTACTTGCACCTGGTGATCGCAGTGAAAAATCACTCTTTAATATTCGCAGTTCGCAGTGGTGGCGCTGCCCGTAACCACAACATTAAACGGCGACTGCGATCGCTGGATGGTGATTGCGATTCAGTGATTCTAACCTCTTTCGTTTATGTTTATGGTGATTATGCATGTTTATGTTAGCAAAACGGGATGCGAATTGGCTTGCTTACCGGATGATTTTTTTAATCAATTTGATTTGTTAATAAATCTATCGCGAATCGGTTACCCAAAAAATACGATCAAAGCTATAAATGTTTATAAAAAAATTAAGATATTTGATATACTTCGTGTAATGTCCGTTTTTTTTATATATACATTTACTTATATGCAAATCAATAAAGAGTGATAATATCACAGTTTTTAGTAGCAGCTACTTTTTGATAGCAGTAGCAGCGACACCGATATCAAAAAATCACTGTTAAGCCCACTGCTACTGCCTATCCTTATCCGCTGCCTACGGTTACCACACATGACTAATATAATCCTTTCTTACTTACGTTATCAAAATAGCAATCCACTCCTTCAGGTGCAGCCTTTTTAACTCTTCTTCAACATTTTGTTTTTATAGTTAATAAAGTGATCGAAGCCCAGTTCTTCTGTCAACCATTTACCCTTTTCATCTGTACCAGCAATTCCGATAACTTTGCAACCTAAAAAAACAATATACGTGATATCTTATGCTTCATTTGTTTTCTGGGAGATTAAATTTAAAAAAAATATTATTTGGCTTTTCTCCAGAATAAAATTAAAAAGTTTATTTAACATTTTATGAAAATTAAAACTTTTATACATTATGAAGAACTATTCTACTCTTACATAATATAATAAAAGTTATTATTACTTTAAAAGAAATAAAATAATGAAATATTTATTATTAGGTTACTTACAATACAAAGGTTTTAATATATAAACAAAGGTTCATTAGCACTCGGTTGAAATTATTTAAATCAAATAAAATAAAATCTCAACGAGACGCCAGACGAGAACTGGGCCAATGGTTGCGTCTCAAAAATGTGGTAAATAGTTTACCACATTTTTGGTATTTGTAAATTGTGTAAGAGCAGAATAGTTCTGCATAATGTATAATAGCTATTTATGTATCAAGGGCGTTACTAGTCCAGTCCAGTAAAGTCCGTGGTGCATACAATGCTTTATGTTTTACCCAAAAGAGTTTTTCAATGACTAATTACATTAGTTATTCGCAAGTTAGTCAGTTGGCATTTTTTATTTAACGATTTGCTCAAAATGGAAGAAATTCCACAAAATATAAAAGAAAAGGCCATAAAAGCGACCGAAAATCTTTTGCCAGTTAAATCAAGGCAACAGTATGATCGGGAGTATGGCATATTTGGTATTTGGAAAGATGCGAACGCAATTCTTCAAATAACCGAAACCGTTTTAATGGCATATTTTCAGGAACTGGTAAGTTCTTGATTTTATTTTAATACATATGTTTGTATAAACTTGATCTTTATTGTGAGAGAAATAAAATTGGATAAGCAATAAATTTTCCATATTAGCACATTAGGGCATTATAAGCGGGCATTATCATAATGCCCGCTTATAATACCCTAGGTGTGATAGCAGGTATTATTGCTACCATAACATATTCCGTTTCTAAGGTATTACAGATCACTAATAGATGGGTAAAACATAAAAGTTTTAATTTTCATAAAATGTTAAATAAACTTTTTAATTTTATTCTGGAGAAAAGCCAAATAATATTTTGTTTAAATATACGTGATAAAGAAAAGAGAACACCAACAATAAAAAAATTAGAATTCACCAACACTAAGGTTGCATCCGTTAAACACTGTCCGATCTGTCTACGGATGCAACCTTGTAGTACAAGAGAATAACATGCAGTAAGAAGTTTTAACTCTTTTATTTCTGTAATATGATTTCGACTGGTTGTAAAGAATACTTATTTTCATTAAATATTAGAAAAATACTTTTTTATTGTCGATTCTATTTATCAACAGCCTTTTAATAAGGGTTAACGGCATAAACATAGCAGCTACCATGTTCATCCAACTGATGATAACAGATAAGTCTTGGTATAATTCGCCAATTTTAAATTTAAAATAACAAATAAGAATAAACATACCTTTTATTTTTGCAATCTGCCCCACAAGACTACCAACAGCTCCAGCCGCTCCACTAACTACGACTGTTTCTCCAAGTTTGGGCGAGCATAACTCCAAAAATCCAAAATATGCCGTATTTCTGAAAAAATGTAAAGAAACAGGGCCTTTAAAGCAGAAGAAAGACATCTTCTATCAATAAACTTTTCTTCTTAAAATCACGCACTCTTGAGTGTTAGCAAATTATTTGTACTTTGTATAATATACTATAAGTTACAAATTGTAAGCTAAACAAATTTTATATTTATCTTACCCGGGCATTCCTAGTACGCCTAGTGCCAAAGATACAGGCAAATCTCCAAAGTTAGGTAGAACCATAGTAGAAAGTAATGCATCCTCACTTTTTCCATCATCAATGGTATGTGTTCTCCAACCATAACTTCCAACCACGTGTTTACCAACAGGAAAATTAGGGTTTTTGCTTTCAGTTATTCTAAAAACAACTTTAGTTTTTAATCGAATTTTTGAGCGGCAAGTGGCGCCGCTTTTACGCTAACGAATATTGTAGCTGGCTAATTTAAAAATACATATTCTTTTATGCCAACATAAAGATTACAGGCACTACTCTCACACCGCTTAGCCGCTTGCTAGTCATTGCTCGTATTGCTGCCGATGTTTAATAAATAAAATTTTTGTATTTATTAAAACCAAAAACAGAACACGAAAATCATAGAATAGAATTAAATTATTTTTAATATACTTCTTTTGCCTGATAGGTCATTTTTAATTTAGGTGTATGACCTATTTATATTAAAGAAAAATGTGTGGCTACCTTACTTATAAATTCGCAGAGAAGTATAGTCGACTGCAGTTGCAAAGGAAGGTACCTTACTATTGATTCGAAGAGAAACTTATTAAAAGGGAGGGTTCCGTACTTTTAATCCAAAGAGGAACAGAAGTTTGCTCGCGCACTCTGTAATTCGATGGAAAAAGAAATAGACAGGAAAGACTTTTCCTTTCTATCTCCTGTCTGTACCGTATTATCCATAAGGCTGACTAAGCTACAGCCTAGGGCGCCATGAAAAATAGGCGCCAGACAGGGAGTTCTAAAAAAGTTTAGGTTGAGTGGGGATTTTTGGTGAAGAATTTCTTTGTGAATAAGGTTCTTTGGAATGAAATAGGCAAATAGGTGCGAAAAAGAGGGACTGACTTTTTTTTTTTTTTGGTCATCAAATTTTATTTCGGGTGGTGAAGGAAGGCGCCTGGCACTCAAAAATAGGCGCCAAGAAGGAGAATGGACCTTTTTTTTGGTGGAAAATGGCGCTTCGGGAATTCTAGCCTAGGGCGCCTCAAACAGTTAATACGTGGTCTGTACTCTGTATTTTTCTTTCTAAATAGTTCGTAAATCTTCGGCAGTGGAAAAATAATAGATTACTGCACCCTTTATAAAAATTGCATTTGTTATTTTTTAAAATATATATGTTTTTTTACTTATGTTTCATTTTTTGGCATATTCACTCATATATTATTCAGTCCAATTCCATTAAATTAATAGTTTAAATTTTGCCCAATTAAAATGTATCTAGCTTTTTCTATTTTGCATAAAAAAATATAGAGGAGAAAAAACAGCGACAATATTTGCGTGTAAAAAGGAGAGAGTTAGCGGAATAAATATAATATTATTAATCCCTTTGAATTAGCAAAAGTTGAAATTAAGCGGTGTTTTAGATTGCATGGATTTAATGAAAAAAATAATTCGTGAAAAACCTCGTCTAAGTCTTAAAGTTTAAACAAAACACAATATAACAACATAACATAAACAAATATATTATTTCCACAAAACACTAAATAAAAATTTGTTTATTATTGCGATCACAAATTGCAATGTCGTCAATGTTCCCGCAAACACCCGCTTATAAAAGAATGTAAACAACCGTCCACCAGGTAAGAAGAGCGAGATCACTTTATACAAAACGCCATACAATAGAACAGGATAAATGACAAGAAAGATCCAAATCGCCTTTCTATTTCCAGGCGTTCGTGTTGTCCATTCGTAAGTGCGGAACGAGCCGAAAGACTTTACGGAGTTCGAAATAGACAGAAAATAGAAAAGAAATTTCTTTCTTGGCAAGATACGGAGCCCGAGCGCTGAGCTTGTTGGCAGTGTAATTAAGCTACGGTAGCCTTATTTTCAAATGCAGTCGACTATGCTTCTCTGTGCATAAGTAGAAAAGTATCAAACATAAATGCTCATCAAAGCAATAAATTGTCAGGGTAACGCTTATTGTTATTATTTAATAATATATAACACGAAACATATCTACTTTAGTATTAGTTCTGAATAGGAAGCGACCTTCACTCATTTGTTTACCAAATAAAAAAATGTTTTATATCAAATATGGTATTTAAACAAAGGTATCGCCATAGGGTTGCCTAAAAAATTGTGGCCAAAGCTATGCCTCTCCAAATAAAAACAGTTTTTATACGGTAAACAGATGGGTGAAGATCGCCTCCTATTCGGCTCTCATACTATTAGTCCGGGATCCAAATCGACTCGAATACCAAAGTTGGTTTCACGTCACTATTATCTTATTCGAATTTGCTTGGTAGGTATGTAACAAACAACCAAAGTAGCGTATGTAATCACAGATCAAAAACACCGATGATCTACTTACTTTGCGACTTGTGTCCCAATCATTGTCGAATCCAAAGGTGTCATGTTCATATAACCTCTCATATAAGGATCCACACTAAGATAAACTGCTTCAGCCAGAAATTCTGAAAATATTGCACGTATTCACTTTAATATTTTTTACTAAAAACAATATGTTTATACATACAGGGTGTCTATTACAGGTTTGTAAAAATCCTACCACAAATTCCAGAGGCTCCTAAATGTGTTAGCTTTTCAGAAACAGGGTGGTAAAGTTAAAAAAAAAAACATAAGCGTTTAAAGTTAAACTTTCAGAAAACAAATTAACTACAAAATTATTTTATTTTCATGGTTTTTTATGAACCTGGGAGATTTTCCACATATTCTGGGACATCCTGTATAATTTATTCTTTTTAAACTCTCAGAAATATGGGCGCCGGCTGGGAGGCCGAGCGGAGCTTTGCATTCCCCTCCCCTGAGATATAGGTAATTGTAGCACACTCACAAAAACATTAAGCAAATGGTTGCTATTTATAAACTTTTTTTGAAAAAGATGTTTGTTGGTGCAAAATGTTCCAGTAAAATCCATTTTTATTTGCTGACAACTTTCAAAATTTTGTATTTTTTTTTGTTGGTACTTTTGAAAATTGAAAAACAACGGCAACAATGGAACGTTTATTCAGTACACAGGGAACGGCCAGACTGATGAGCGGGCGTGCGACAAGAGAGCGAGAGATTTTCGGGAATACGAAGGTCGCATGGTAAATTCGCCCGCCCGCTGGGTTTAAAAAAAATCGCTTATGGCTCGCGCGCTCTTTAGTCTGGCCGTTCCCGTAGACGTGTAAAAACTTGATAGCGTTCTAAAATGTCGCAAAATCGTTTAAGTCGTCTATGCCTTTTAAGCGTTCATAGTCAACGAATTGAAGCACAAAAGAATTTTTTATATCAAAGATTTAATAAATAAATTTGGTTAAAATAAAAGAAGATTTTTATTTGTGTTTTTAAAGTAATTTTTTACTAGATAAACTAAATTTTATTGCCCCTCCCAGGCTTGTCCCCTGGATCCGCCCTTGTTTTTTGTAAAATTAATAATTAAAAAGTTTTTCATATTGTGCAAACTTATGTAGACACGCTATTTGTATACAGGGTGTTCATTTGAAAACTTTCCACTCAAGTTATCTTTGAAACGAGACAGATTTGAGAAAATGGCCGAAACACGTCAAGATATTTATTGAGGGGGAACGTTTTTACAAACAATTGGACGGCGCCTCTTTAACCCCTTAACCATCAGGACCACCACCCCAAAATTCTTAAATGAGAAGGCGGGTCGAGTGATACATCATTTTAAAGCTCCTGACGAGTACTTTATAACCCTAGAATATGAAGTCAATATCTTCACCTATTACAAAATGGCGGTACTTTAAAAATTACCTAAATACCTGATTTGGATGGTCATATTTCCGAAACTAATAAAGTTAGATGTACTTAATGTGGTATTTTCTTAAAGCTCATTTAAAGATCTTTTTAATGGTAAAATAATATACAGGGTTCTTAAATAAAAAATATGTACTTTTTCTTCTACCCTGTATATTACTACCAGTATCACCATTAAAAAGACCTTTAAAGAGCTTTAAGAAAACACCACATTAGGTACATCTAACATTATTAGTTTCGGAAATATGGCCATCAAATCAGGTAATTAGGTAATTTTTAAAGTACCGCCATTTTGTAATAGTTGAAGATATTGACTTCATATTCTAGGGTTATAAAGTACTCGTCAGGAGCTTTAAAATGATGTATCACTCGACCCGCCTTCTTATTTAAGAATTTTGGGTGGTGGCCCTGGTGGTTAAGGGGTTAAAGGGGCGCCGTCAATTTTGTAAAAAACGTTCCCCTTAATAAATATCTTGACGTGTTTCGGCGATTTTCAAATCTGTCTCGTTTCGAAGATAACTCGAGTGGAAAGTTTTTAAATGAACACGCTGTATAATTTTAAGAATTTGTATTAAACGCCTTACTCCTACTTACCTCCATCTTTTAGAGGTGGTAGTTCCTCGTCCACCAACTTAAAATCACTTGGTTTCGGGAAACCTTCACTTCGCTTACTTAAAATATATTTCTGGGCTTTAACCATTTTAATTTTTAAATGCAGGTACCACTAGCAGTTGACAAACGGTGATATCGTCAAATAGTGATATTTAAACAATAATTTATCAATAAATAAATCTAATATAAGTGGAAGTATTATCAATAATAATTATCTCAACTTAATAAACCAAGTCACAATTGCACATTGCATTTTTATTATAATCTTGATAAAAACATGTTTACTATATTTTTGAATTAAAAATAAACTTATGCATCAGCATGACATTGAATTTAAAATATTAGTGATATTTGGACGACTACTATACAAATAGAAGTATGTATAAGTTTTTTGCCCAAATAAGCTTAGTCGGCATATTCTACTAATAAAAATAACCCCATAAAAAAGACGATTGCCTGCAATAAAATGATTAATGGTAGTCGGAAGGGGCACGGTCATATTGTGAAGGTATAATACGACCGTTCTCTATTATCAACATTCTGAATAAGTAATTTGGTAACCCGATTTTTAACGATTATTTTGTTTTTTGAATGGTAGCCGTGTCTTATTTTTAAGACCAATACAGCTAAATAAGTAGAGTGATGTTTTCTTGGTCAAAAAAGGGAATACAAAACTTACTTTCTACTAGGCGTGTAATTAAAAATTGACGGAATTTTTCTCATTTGTAAACAAGAACTTTGCCTAGTTCCCCTATACTCTGAGCTACAAGCATGCGACTGCGTATCCGTTTGAAAAGTAGATCCCATAAATACTCTACTGGATTTAGGTCTGGACTCCAAGCTGGCCAGGGTAAAGCCAGTATGCGAGCTTCTGAATAAATCCCAGCCCACACCATTACAGAACCCCCTCCAAAACTTTCTTTCTCCACCAAAAACCTTTTAATTAAATAGTAGATTTAAATTATATTAACAATATCGTTAATACTGCTTAAATGATGCGATTTTTACCTTTTTCGGTCAACAAAATTTTTTGTTGCTGCGCAAAAATGTATACCTTATTTTTATTTATTTATTTATGCGCGATGTCTTAAGCTGTACGGAGACTTATCTGTCGTTTCATTTATGGGATTTACATATATGTTTTTAATTACTGGCGTATAAAATTAATAGATAAAATATGTGTGGATAATGAAAAATACTCTAAATATGGTATATTTACTAATACTCCTAAATTTTGAAATATTGGGGTAATTTGTGTATATATGTATAAACAAAACCAATATTCTATATCGTTCGGAGAATTTTTGTACCACTGTATATTGAAGCATAAAAAGTTAAATAACTCAATACCATAATGTTTTTAGAGCCTCTTGTTATTTGATTTTAGCAGATACTTGGTTTTGCGGTACACTATCGTATATCGTAGCAAGCGGGAGAGGGGGGTGGTCCTCGGGCCCCCAAGAGGGTTTTTATACGAAAAAGGTTTTTTGTGGTAACCAACTGGAATTTAGAAGAAAACAGTGAAAAAAAGGGGGCTCCGACCACAGAAAGGATAGAATATAGTGAGAAAGGCCCTGTTTGGTAAAGATCTTCTTTTGATAGTCAACTGTTTTGTTACACACCCTCCATAATTTTTTCCATAAAAATCCATTTACAGGAATGCTATGGGCTCCGACTTTCTGCCTTGGGCCTTAACACCTCTAGATACGCCACTGTTGCGGTAACGACAATATATTTTTTTAATTTTTATCCCTTTATTATACACTAAATCAATTTATTTGCTTTTACTATTAATTTATTCAGACAATAACATGATATATACCTAACATTTTTTAAAGAACTTATTTTAATTCCAGACACTTAAAACAATTAAATAATTTTTGTAAAGAATCATCTAAAAAAGCCATATTTTTTATTATTCATATTTCCAGTCACTTGCTGAGTTTTTGTAGCAAGTCGACGATATATTACTTATATTTTAATATATATATATATATATATATATATATATATATATATATATATATATATAAAGTTAAAAAGTTAAAGTTCTTTGGGCATATGGCTCATCAATGACTATAAAAATTAATAAATAAAAAATACCCTGAAGGAATTCGGCTACTATGGTTGGTTGTTTAAAAATTACGGAGCCTCCAAAAGAAAATGGAATAATGCCCCGGGCCCGACCAAGACGGTGACACGTGTTTCGTCTTAGTTAAGACTTTTCAAACCGCTTCAGGTCGCTAGACGCCTTGATGAAGACCCGACTGACTGTAAATATTCTTTCCGTCGATCAGAATTAATAAATACAGACAGCAGTGCCATCTCACCAAGAAATTTAAAAACAACCAGCCATAGCATCGAGAGGTTAAAGGTGGTAGGTAAAAGTGCGCCATCTAGTTGTATATGGCGAAAGTTAAAAATGCAACACAACATACTGTAATGCCAACAAACCATATGGAAACTGGCCGCCCATCAGTCTGCGGGTTTGCAGAATTCGGATGAGTAGTTTTGCCAAAACCAGGTAGGTGGCGTACAGCAGTGACTGAAAATATGATAAAAATCATATTAAAAGCAGTACTTTTCACCCAAACTGCGATAGTAATATAAAAGTGAAAGGTTCTTGAGCCTTGATATAAATATTATTAATTATTTATATCAAGGCTCAAGAACCTTTCACTTTATATATATATATATATATATATATATATATATATATATATATATATATATATATATATATATATTGTCATTGTTGTAAGTTGTATACACATGTTTTTTAACGATTTAAACTTTAACAATGGCTTTTCCCAAGTTTCCACCACGTAACATATCAGTAAATGCAACAAACATATTTTCAAATCCATTCGTAATTGTTTCTCTATATTTAAGTTTTCCTTGTTTGACCCACTCAAAAGTTTCAGTGAAAGCTTCGTTCCATTTTTCTTGCATCTGAGCAACTTGGATACCTTCCATTTTTAGTTGTTTGGTTACCATCGTCATTTGGCACGTCGTTGCTAGAATATATATTTATTTATTCATTTACATACACTACGGAATTAACAATTCCAAATGGTACAAAATTAACTAAAATAAAGTCTCTATATACCAAATAACTTGACAAAAATTACAAACACATAAAAAACAAACAAGCTTACAACTTACTAACTAGTACTGCCTTCAGAGAGAGATAACTGATATTAAAAATGTCACAGTCGGAGTAATTTTGATTGTAATTAACCAACATACGATCTACAAATGCTCCCTGACCATAGTTCGTTCGGTGGACCCTTTCAAAAATAACTGGACCTGCTCTAGTTCGTCTGTTTGGTACGCGTATTGGAACCAAACCAAGCAAAAAGCTACAGTCGATTTTGCCATTTAAGAGCTTATGCAAAAGAGTACAAGAGCCTCCCTTACGGCGACACTCAAGACCTTTAAGCCCACAGAGTAAAAGCCTTGTTTGGCAGGTCAGGTTGCTATACGGAAAATGAAATTTAAACAGAAGATACTTAACAAATCTATTCTGCACTCTCTCAAGTCGGTCAATGTGGCGAAGCATATCGTGGAGACCAAATCACAGAGCAGTACTCCATGATGCTCCGAACGAGGCAATTATATAAACACAGAATTGCTTTTGTGTCATTGATATGCTTGGTGCATCTCTTAATAAATCCAAGCAACCTACAGCCCTTGAGAAAAATGCTATCGATGTGCAAGTTAAAGGTCAAATCACAATCAAAAAATCACTCCGAGATCATTAAGTTGAAGTGACTCGGTCGATATCTTGTCCGTTAATGGTATAATTTAATGTTAATGGTTTATTACCTTTAAAGAAACTTATAACCTTGCATTTAGATATGTTGATATTTAAAAAGTTCGAGCTACACCACTGCACAAAATTGTTTAGGTCATATTGTAGGCTATTAAAATTAGGATTAATAACATTATAAAATTTAATATCGTCTGCATATAATAGAAAGTTAGAAGTCTGAAAACAGGACCGAACATCGTTAATAAACAATAGGAACAGCACTGGTCCAATGTGTGATCCCTGAGGAACACCGGACGTCACAAACACTTCATGAGACGACGAGCCACACACAGTGACACGCTGACGACGGTCGGACAGATAGGATCCAATCCACTGAAGGTATTGACCGGATACACCAATCTCGGACAGCTTTTTCATCAATAAAGGGTGGCAGACACTATCAAAAGCCTTCGACAGGTCAGTATATACAGAATCCACCTGTCTACCCTCCTCAACCGAAGAAACCAGATAATTTTGGTACACTGCCAGGCTTGTTTGAGTGGAACGGAATTGGAAAAAGCCGTGCTGTTCAGGGATAATGTAGTTCCTAAATGCACCAAACATATCGTCCGTTATCATGGACTCCGAGTAACTTGGGCATTGCAGAAAGTAGTGATATCCACGATAGTTCTCGACCCTCGCTCTATCACCAGATTTGAAAATTGGATGCAGGTTGGACACCTTCCAGATGGTGGGAAAAAATCCGTCATTCATTGATCTCTGAAATAATGCCGTTAAGGGGTCGGCTAGGGATTCACAACAACTTTTCAGGAATACTGGCGGGATGCCATCAGGACCGGCTTTTTTGAGGTATCAAGCTGCGACATTCTTTCGCTTACCTGCGAGACGGCAAAATTGTAAAATGACAAGGTAGTAGCGAATTCCACGGGTTGGATACATGATAAATCAACGTTGGAATAATCTGCATAACAAGTCTGAAAATGCAAGGCGAAAGCATTTGCAATATCGCTGGCGTCATTAAGTTCTTGATTATTGTAAGTCATTTTACTAGGAAGGTTAGAGTCATTTTTTAGGTTATTGACAAATGACCAAAAATGTTTAACATTTTGGGAATTAACTGCTCTGTCCTAGTCACAAACATAAGATAACACATATCTGTCCGTAGTTTAACCTCGCGTCGCAGGTTGGAATAGTCTTGATAGTCGCTCTCCAGGCCTGTTCGCTTATACTTTTTATAAAACTTATTTTTACGGGCTATCAATTTGCGAAGATGAGTGTCAAACCATTGCGGGTACTTCTGGCTTTTAATGGTTGTTTCGGGAACAAAAAGGCCAATACCGTCGAAAAGAGTTTCATAGAACTTCTGGACCATGAGATCAACATCCCCAATAGTTGCTATAAATGACCAGTCTACCTGTTTATAAAATCTGTTTAGTTCAACAAAGTTAGCTCTATGGAACTGATAAACACTTATGCTGTGATTATTTTTAAGGACTGGAATGTACTTGTAATCAAAAGAGCACTCTATAGCTGGATGAAACTTATCGGTTTTTGTAAGTTCGTTGGAGCAAGGCTGAACCAGGTGGTGATCAAAATCATCTACAAAAACTAAATCTAAAATTCGGTCAAGATGATTCCTAACCGAATTTATCTGCTGTAGTTCCAAAAGTACATGCAATCCATCAGAGTCTCCGCCGTAGTCGTATGAAGCCCATTCGGAACCAAGGAGCCATCCTCGTTAATCCACTCAATACCAGGAAGGTTGAAATCACCACATATTATGAACTTGTGGTTTTCGAATTCATTTCTAAAGGGATTCACACGTGTTACAAAAGGTTTGATAGACTTCCAGAGATGCAACCGGGGGTAGGTAGACACAACCCATAATCACTAGAGTACCATGAATATCCATCTGGACCCATATATCTTCATAGTAGTTACAAATGGGGGTAGAGATAACAGTAGCCCTCAAATTGTTCGACGTGGCAATCAATACACCACCACCGCGCTCACAGTCGAGTTCCGCATACCTTCTGTCTCTTCTAAAAACAGAGAACCGAGAGCAAAAGATCTCAGCATCAAAAAAATCTTCATTTAACCATGTTTCCGATAAAGCCATGATATCGTAGTCACAGGAGTATGTATTTCTGAGCATTTCGTCGCATTTTGTTCTAAGACCCCTAACGTTCTGATAGTATATAATAAGTCGATCGTTTACAGGTTTGAAGGCGTCGGAGAAAGTTGTAAAAAATTTTCAGTCATTTCAGAATGTAAGCTTTTAGGTTCTGCAAGTTCTTGTTGAGGTTTCATGCTCGACAAAGGCGCAGAAACTGACCATTTAATTATTTCTTTACTGATATGACACATCACTCCCTGTTTTGCAGAATAGCTAGCATGCCCGTACCAGTTCTTATCTCGAAGCTCTGTGAAACTGTCAAAACTTAATGACACTGATTTATAATTGTCGCTGTGGATTGCCTGATATATAGTCAGGTTTGCATCATAGATAAATTTATTTAAAATGTGACGATTTGCAGCAAAAGGAGGTGCAACAACAATTAGATTAGTTCTTTCAGCCAATTCACGCAGTGAGTTCAAGCAGGCCGTTTGTATGTGTCGTCCTCTTACAGCGTTCTCATTACCTGTGAATAATATTACGAAGTCGCTTCTGGTAAAATCATCTGCTAGGGAAGAAAACTGTCGACTATTTCCTCCAGTGTTGCTCTCTCTTTAAATTGGCAGTTTGTGTCAAAATTAATACCAACCATGCGTTTTAACATTCTTCCTGTGCCGACGACGCACGGCTTATTGCCCATTAACAAAATCTGTGATCTTGGCAAAGGTACCGGGGCGATTTCCTTAGTTTGAACAGAAATACTACCATTTACAGCCACATCATCCCTGTTGGTTGCGGGTGACACATCTGCACTTCTAAGTTGTAGCAGCTCACAGTTAACCTTTTTCAAGTCTTTTAAATATACCTCGTTTTCTTTAGTTAGTACCTCTATGCTCGTTAGCATCTCCCTTCTTATCAGTTTTAAATCATCCAGTTCCCTTGTCAAATCAATAGTTTTGCTCTTAAGTTCCTCAGCAATAACAAGAGATTTCTATTTTTCTCCGTTAAATCCAAAATTTCCCTGTTCAAACTAGTTATTTGCTCTTTTTGTGCCTTAATACTCTCTGTGTATTCCTGTTCAGTCGCGAAAACACTTTCTTCAAAGTCCTGGGTTCGCCGTTTCAAACGATTAATGTGTGCAGTTTTTCCTTTGTCTCAGTCAAGAGTCTGTGGTTCTCCTCCTGTAGCTCTTTTATTTGGTCATGGCAACTTGACTCCAGCTTGTCAATAACCGCATCCTTCTTTTTGCACTCGCTTCTCAGTTTTCAAGCTTTTCAATAGTTCTTCTTAAAGTGGGCAGTTCTTTTAAGTTACCCTTGCACGACGTACAAAAATACAGCAATACTCTCTGTGAGAGAGCAACAGCATGAGCCTCCGTTGTGGTAATCGAAGAGCATTCTTTACAAAATGTTAATTTACAGGAGTCACAGGGAGCGCCAAATGTCTCGTCGTCCTTGGGCCTAGCTTTAAAGGTACAAACTTTTTTGCACCTATGACACTCCATGATCATTAACAATCAATTTCCAACGTAGTAAACGCAGTCAGTAACAGCGGCACTCCAAAATGCATCCGGATTGCACAGTTAAGGTTTAAAACAAATGCCAAATTAAAATCATTAAAATCTAATATTCCAATATATATACACATGTAAATAATTAATATCCAAAATATAGGCTTGTTAAGGAATAACACAGGACACACGCTTCTCGCCTTGGAGCCTATCAAGGCATTTAAAAAAAAAAAAACATAGACAAAAACAAGGAATAGAAGGCTCCAGGATAAGATCAGGAATAACACAGGTTAAACAGAAGGATGCATAGGATGTGTAGAATATTTAAAAATAAATATATAATTAATTCAACATTCAATATCTCAATAATGGCAATAACGTAATACAATGCTAAAACTCTTTTTGGAATTTGTTAAAATATTTGACATAAAATCTGTACTCGGAATGGGACCAAAAAAAAAAAAAGAAA
>JACEGR010009357.1:0-27409 GCA_014170235.1 Listronotus bonariensis
ACAAAATTGGGTAAAGAATATTTAATTTATAAAAAACATTGTTTTTTACAAGTTTATCGCCCTGGATCTTTAGAATAAAGGCCCCCTCATGTGGGGTGGCTCATTTTATTTGGAATGCACTGTATTTTAATAATATGTGTAAAATTGTATTTTCTGGTTTTACCGTATCGTTTTAGTAAACGGCATAACTGTATAACTATGCAATATTGTCTTTAAAATAAAAAAATCAGGCTACTAACATGTGTTTCTAATGCTTATAATGAGAATTTTAACTAAATATTCTACGACAGTTATGAAATTCTCGGTCAAATACCAATTTAATTGCCCACATAGTAGTCTCAAGTATTAAATTAGTGTCTATTGTTAATGCTACGACTTATTATTTAAAAGTTAGTTTGTTAAGTACCTATTTAATAAATTAATATACTGTATTTCTGTTTCATTTACATACAGGGTGGCGCACCACAATCACCTACATTTTTTTTGCCAAAAATTATACAGGGTGACCAGAAATTAATGTTTATTATTAGCTGCCTTGATGTGCAAATTAATCGCTTATTTTAAATGGAACACCCTGTATATTATTCCATTTTTGGATATTAGAAATAAAAATAAAGTAAGTTTCTTTAGTAATTTCTATGTTAAAACGTAAGGTTTTTAAGATATTTAGGATTTTTGAATAATTTATGTAAAAAAACAAAACTTAATTTATTAATAAATCTTAAAATTGAATCTTTTCTTTTTAAAAATAATGTAACATAAGCTATGGTTACTTTAAAAACAACGGATTCATTGACTTTCATATAATGGACCTTACGGCGATTAAGAGTATTATTTAACAATGAAACATTGCTACATAACCGTTACAAAAAAATACAGCAACAAAGCAAGTATAGTTTTTAAAGGTCAATAATTCCATTATTTTTTCAAACAACCATGGCTTATGTTACATTTAAAATAAAAAAGTTACCCTAATCAAAAAATATTTTTTTTTAAATAAATTATTTAAAAATCCTGAATATCTGAAAAACTTTACATTTTTGACATAGAGATTACAAAATAAACTTACCTTATTTTTATTTCTAAAATCTAAAAATGGAATAATACACATTTAAAATAAGCGATTAATTTGCACTTAAAGGTAGCTAATAATAATTATTAATTTTTGGACACCCTGTAAAATTTCTTTAAAAAAAATTAAATGTAGGTGATGGCACAGTTTATTTTCTAGCAATATAACATAATATACAAAGTCAAAGCTAAGGAAGGTAGGATATATTAAAATTTTGTTTTTGTCATAATTTTTTTTTAAATCCTAAATATCTTAAAAACCTTTAATTTTTAGTATAGGGATCGTTGATAAAACTTACCTAATTTTTATGTCCACAATCCAAAAATTAACTAATATACAAAGTGTTCTATTTAAAAAACACAATTTTGATATGATAGAGGTAAGTTGGGCAATTAAAATATCCCAAAAACTATCGACCGCACGCGAAAGCATCAAATAGCATAAAGAAGGGGTTGCGCGGGGAACTCATTGTGCGACCACTAGTGGTGACGCGGCGATCGAGAAGAAAGTATCCGTGCGCATTGTTTATTTTGTGATTAAAAAGTAAAATAATTGCAAGCCGAAAATTTTTATCTGTGATAGTTAAATGTATTCCGTTCGTCAATCAGGTAAGTGTTAATCTTAAGTAAATTTATTGCAGTTTTAATATGTATTAAAGATTTTGGATATAATTCTAACCGGTTTTCTAATAAATTTACTTTTCCTTTAAAATTTCAGGTTGGGGTTAGCGAGCTACAGTTGCCCAAGTATCACTCACGTGTTTAAGTATAAAATGTTTTTTTTTTATTTCTTAGGATACGGACTTATAACAGTAAGCCTACTAGACTCTCCTCAAGATTTAAAGAAGGTTGCAAACCCGAACTTTGTACAAGCAACAAAGAAAACGAGCTGACCTATCCTAACTTATAAATTTTCTCTGGAAATAGTTCGACCATACCCAGAGCTGGTCAAGAAAAGTAGCCAAATTTAACCCGAAGATATACGCTGCAATGCTAACAGATGCAGAAGGCATTGCAAGAGAAGCATTACAGAAAACACGGCTGTAAAAGTTTAGAAATCGAGATGATGAATTCGATGGTTAAGCTAAGCTAGGTACGTTAGCTGTTTATGTAATTAGATTTGTTATTTTCTCACTGTAGGATTATAAATATAAAAGGAAGAGTGTCAAAATGTATTTTGTGTAAACATATCGAACATTCAAGCCATGAGTTTGACTATACTTTCTAAGTGCTCCACTAGCCCCATACCCATGCTCAACTTACCTCACCTATGGGGTACGTTGGGCATACTTGACTTATCTACATTAAAAATAGATGTAGCTCCTAAATTCGACTTATTAGAAAGAATTACTATGGACACTATTAATAAGGGATAAATTGCTAATCCATCAGTATGCATTATAAGCCATTAAGACTTATTTTGAGGAGCTATAACCGATCAAGTGAAAAATTGGATCTCGAAAATAAATATGGATGATGCTGCGAAAATCACAATAACCCCTACGTGGGCACCGCGCAGTACACTTGGTGGGCATGCGCAATAAACATTACTGACCAGCCGAAAACAAACAGGACCGGGTTTAACATTTTGTATATGATTCATTTATAAAGAAAATATACCAAGTAATTTTGGGGTATACATATTTAAATATTTTATTTTAAGTCTGTATTCGTCTTTCATAGCAGTCCCTAAAAAGTAAACCGGTTTTATATTGGGGACTATTTTTTGTTGTATATTTTTTTATTTTTCGGTCGTATCGCCGATTTTATTAAGATTTAAGCAAACGAGAGTGCTTAGAGGCAACCGATCTCAATTTAAATTCCATTTTTATTACTAAAACACCTGCTTTTTGATTCATGAGGACCACCTTTTACTCAACCTCAAACCTGCACTGCTATTTTATGCATTATTATCTTCCTTCTTAACACTGCCTTGACTCAACAAAACTGGAATAGTTGGACTATTTATGTACTCAGCGATAGTTTACGGTGTAACTTGTGTGAATAAATCGCAATTCACCTAAACTGATATTTACCCAGTTCCCGTTGGCGTAACGAACTATCGTTACAGTTAAGTTGCGGCGTGTCAATATAAATTAGGAAATTAGTTTATTTTCCTTGGGGTTCAGGGACCAAATGACCTTATAATTGTATGTTAGATACCGCAAAAAAGCGAATCTAGAGTATTAGACGATGTGCCAGTACAAATGAATATTAGTTTAATTGGTACCTGCAAGTGCCAACTTGAGTAAGTGGCTTGATGATGTATGTGATCTTGCAAGCTAGGCTTAAGCACATATGGAGATCGCTTGGATATTTAATTTCATTCAAGCATTCCACGAAAAAAAGATACCTATCTTACCTATTCACATAACATACGAGCAATAAACGATCTGGCAGACGGTATATGTGTATAAATCGTCCTCCAATATCACAAATGGCGCCATCTTTATGTTTAAATTTCACGAGGGTGCTTTTAGGTATTTTTTTACTACTCTTTTTTAGTAAAAATGAAATAGGCTTAGTATTATATTTCTTTAACTTTTAAAGATCAAAATCTAACATATGCCAATTTGTAATATTGAAAGAAACTTTTTTAAGCAATTACATCAGCTCTAGTCAATTTTCCTACTTTTGAGATACGCCATCATGATATTGCCGACAGATTGCTTATGGCTACGTGTTATAACTTGAAAATATGTCAAATTAATTTTAATAAACTGCCATATTTTATTTTTGTGTAATTATAATGCATCAGTCCAATGCTAATACAGGGTGTCCGACTATATTTTAACCCATTTTCACCACGCGAATAATTTTAAAAGAAATAAAATTATCAAATGCGGTTTCAGAGAAACCTTAGATTTTTTAAGTTTCTTTTATATATCCCATTTGGTTGTGACATTTATTTCTTACAAAAACGGTCAATTTCATTATATAGGGCAAGTTTTTTATTTTAAATGGAACCCCATATATATTTTTCCATATATTCAAATACAATTTTTCCCGCTAAAAAAAAAAATTAACCCAAACCATGACTGTTTCAAAAATTATTGGATTGATGGATCTCTGAAGAAATTATTGGCTGCATGGCAATAAAAGGTATTATTTAAAACAGGAAATTTGCTACTTACTCATTATTTAATTTTGGTTATGCAAAACTTAAATTAAATAAAAGTTTAAAAAACACCAAGAATACTCACAACGCACAAATAAAACACCAAATACCAAATAACTATGCACTGATAACGGTCGACCGTAGATGGGGAGGATTTGGTTTAGTCGGTCGACGGCTTCAATTTTACCTGGATTTTACGATCGGGAAATCCCAAATTATAAATTAATTAGGATGAGTGTGACCCTGTCACATAGGTAAACGTTTTTCAGTGTTGCAACCACTATATTTATTAAAATACTGCTAATTTTGTCAATGTTGCCAACACTATATTGGGTTTTTAAATAAAAAATGCTAACCTTTATAACAACTGCGCATGTGCGAAAGGTGTACAGCAGTCTCTCCCAGTGTGGGGTAAAAAATTCTTGCGCAGGTCTATTGAAAATATATGGGGATGGTTCGTTAGTTTTGCATGAGGAGTGGACTGTATTTAAGAACAAAACGCCTTTTGTTTGCGTTTGTCTGACCGTGCAATTATTGTAAGACGCCTGTGCGCTGCGAGACTTACCAGTGGTTGAGTAAAAACTGCCTGGATGATTGGACAGTATTGCCAAACACCTTCCGGTTGAGATACAGCGCCATCTAACAAATGTTTAATTTCCTGGCGCGAATATTTAAATGAGTGTCTAAACGATGCATGTATAAAATGCGGCTTTAGCACATTGTTTTGAAGTAATGTATTTTGAAACACTTAAAAACTAATGAAACACTTAACATACCGGCCTCCTTGAAACTACTAAGTTTCAAAAGAAAGCGAACAATGATTGAGTTTTTAGAAAAAAGTTACTGTTCCATGGGAAGAACACACAACTTATTGACGGCACGTTTAATTGTTCCGTTTTGCGTACGCACTGAGACTACTCGTACGGTTTTGTCATTTCCGGGAAATATTTCACATATTCTGCCAAGCTTCCAGTGCATTGGTAATAAAATTGTCATCACGAATTAAAACTAGTAAGCCTGGTTTAAAGATCTGCGGGTCATTAAGCATCCATTTATTGCGTTGTTGTAAATTATGCAAATATTCATTAGACCAACGATTCCAGAAATATTGCATCATTTTCTGGATTTCTTGATATTTGGATAATCTGTTTATCGGTATATCGGCTGTGCTTTCTTCAGGTAAAGCGGTCATCTGAGTGCCGATCAAGAAATGTCCAGGAGTAAGGACTTCCGAAATCATTGGGATCACTGGATAAAGGACATAATGGTCGTGAATTTAGAATGGATTCAATCTGGGTGAGGACTGTGTACAAATTTTCATATGTAAGATTATGTTGACCCACCACCCTAACTAAGTGATACTTCATGTTTTTTACTGCAGATTCCCAAAGTCCGCCGAAATTGGGTGCACGAGGGGGAATAAAGTGCCATGTCACATGATTTTCAAGAAGAAAACCTTTTAATAATTGATCACTGTTTAATGCGAGTAGTTTTTCATGTACTTCGTTAATATAATTTTTAGCACCGATGAAGTTTAATCCGTTGTCTGAATAAATATTTTTACAAATACCGCGTCTTGCGATAAATCTTTTAGAGCGTTAAGAAAAGCATTTGTTGATAAGTCACCAACTAATTCTAAGTGTAGTGCTTTTGTGGACAGACACACGAACACACAAACATATGTTTTAACTAATTTTCTTGTTCGTAAAGAACCGTCTTTAACTAGTATTGGACCTGCAAAATCTATTCCCGTATTTGAAAATGGGCGGGAAGGATTAACTCGTGAAAACGGTAATTGTCCCATAAGAGGTGTTGCTGATGAACAAGGTTTAATTCTGAAACAAACCATACATTTGCGAAGGATCTTTCGTATAGTACTTTTACCATTTACAAGCCAATATTTAGTTCGAATTGAATTGAGCACTGTTTGAATGCCACCATGCAAAGTTTTATTGTGTTCATGACGTATAATTAGTTCTGAGAAGTAATGATTATTAGGTAATAAAATTTGATTTTTTTGATCTGGAGATAAATTTGAATATTTTAATCTGCCTCCTACACGTAGAATATCGTTTTCTATGTAAGGATTTAATGATAAAATCTTACTACTTTTGGATACATAACCATTTCCTTTGATATCCGAAATGTCTTCGCTAAATACTTCTGACTGAACTATTTTGATAAGAACATTAGTCGCATTACTTATCTCTGAAACTGTTAGGAAACCTGACATTCTATTACATTTTGGTAACTGTAAATTTTTGATAAACCTTAAGCAATATGCTGTAACATTAACTAGAGTTCTAAAATTTGAAAATTTTAGCAATAGATCAAAGTTATTTTTGTTTACAAGGCATGCTATATTATTTAAAAATGTTTTGTTACTTTTTTTCTGGCACATTTTCAATATTTAAATTATTTTTGTGAAATAGGCCAATGATCTTGTTTATCTTTAAGCCATGTAGGCCCTGACCACCATAATTCGCACTCTAGCATTTCGCTTGGTTTACTACCCCTTGAGATTATGTCTGCTGGATTATCAGCTGAGCTGATATGTCTCCAATTGTTGACATTTGTAAGAGATTGTATTTCAGAAACTCTATTAGCAATAAATATTTTCCAATGGCTTGGTTCTTGTGATAACCATGCAAGAACAATTTCTGAATCTGTCCATAAATAAATTTGAGAATTATCAATGATAATTTTTAAGACATCTATGATTTTATGCATTAATTTAGAGAGCAATAGCGCACCGCAAAGCTCTAATCTAGGCAATGAAACGGCCTTTTATAGGAGCAACACGAGATTTTGCTGTTAACAATTGGCAATAAATTTTACCATAAGAGTCTGTACTTCTTAAATAAATGCAAGTACCATATGCAGACATGCTTGCATCGCAAAAGCCATGTATTTGTAAGGTTACATAATTCGGTAATATGACATGTCTTGGAGTAGAAATTTTATTTATTGAGATTAAATCTTGAAAGAAATTATAAAAATGTTCAGAATGAGATTCTGGAATCGGATCATCCCAATCTAAATGCATTTTCCAAAGTTCTTGTAATATTATTTTAGCCCTGACTAAAACTGGACCTATAAGACCTAATGGGTCGAATATTTGGCTTATGACAGATAAAACTACACGTTTTGTTAACACTTGAGATTTAAAATTAAAATTTGAAGTATATTGAAAAATATCTTGATTAGGATTCCATAAAATACCCAATGTTTTTACGGTCTCCTCTGAATTTGAAATATGAAAATTATCTTGATGTTCTAATACTGGACTATTAAACATCCACTGAGTTAATGTAAAGCCTGCGTTTTTCAAAATTTCTGAAATTTGATTTTTTAAGAGTTCTAAACCTTCGGTGGTTTCGTCACCAGTGATTAAATCGTCAACAATAAAATCTGATAATATTATATTACTTGCCTTGGGGTATTGAATACTGTTATCAATAGCTGCTTGTTGCAATGACCTAACTGCCAAAAAAGAAGCCGAAGAGGTGCCATACGTAACAGTATTTAAAACATAATGTGAAATTTCTTGATTTGGGTTTTCACGCCAAACGATTCGTTGTAAATCTCTTTGTTCTTGTTTAATATTTATTTGTCGATACATTTTAGTGATATCGGCTTTCATAACATAATTGTGTTTACGAAATCTTAGTAGAACTGAATATAGATCCTCCTGAATGACTGACCTACACACAGGCAATCATTCAATGATAAATCGTGTTTAGACTGTTTAGCCGACGCATCAAAAACAACACGTAGTTTTGTTGTTTTACTACTTTCCTTAAGAACTCCGTGATGCGGAAGATAATTTTTGACCACACCCGGTATATTATCTTTATCAATATCGATTTTTGTCATATGACCTAATGACTCATATTCTAACATAAAGCTTTTATACAGTTTTGCAAACTCAGAATTTTTAGACATCTTTTGTTCCATATTTGATAAACGAATTTTTGCTAACTCGAGATTAGTTTTAGATTGATTAATAAATTGTTCAAAGTTGTCACGAAATGGTAAAGAAACTTCAAAACGCCCGGTTTGATCGCGCTTGAATGTATCTAAAAACTGTTGTTCACAAAATTGTTCTTCTTTGTAAGAAATGACTTTTTGTTATCTGGAAAATTTTCCATTTCCCAAAGTTTTTCCATACTATTTTGAATTTGTGTATTACTTGTGTTTTGATTAATGGATAAAAAACAGTTCGAGTTATTTTTGGTGAAGTTACTTGCAACGGCCCTGCAATAACCCAACCTAACATAGTTTTTGTTAAAATAGGTTTGTTTTTACCTAACTTGATTTGACCGCTACTAAGAATGGAGTAAAATATACTAGCACCTAGTAAAACGTCTACTTGTCTAGAGACCATGAAACTTGGGTCTGCCAAAATAAGATTAGATGGAATTTTTATGTTATTAAAAACCTGATAAGCTTGTGGAATGTTACTTGTAATTTTATTTAAAATTAAAAATGTCAAAGATTGTTTGAAATTATTATGTACAGATTTTATTTCTGTATTAAATGATTGGCTTATATTTGTTTGGTTACATCCTATTCCTGTTATCGGAATACTAGATTTATTTGCTTGAATCTGCAGTTTTTCTGCTAAATGCTGAGTTATAAAATTACTCTGTGAACCACTATCTAGTAAGGCTCTGCATTTTATAAATTTATTTTGCCCGTCTTTAATTAAAATTTCTGCAGTTCCTAGTAAAACACTAGTGTCCATTGGTTGGCTAGAATGTGTATTTACTACATCGATTGAAATGTCATTGTGAAATGAAGTATCGCCTTGACCTTGATTATCACTGTGATTTTGAATATTTAAATTGCACGAATTTGTTGTAATTTGACCTTGGCCTTTAGACACTTGACCTTGGTCTTGACCTTGAGACGCTTGATTTAGGCTTTCAGACTTTGCACCTTGGTCTTTCTTTGTGAAATTGTCAATATGTAAAATGGTGTTATGCCGTTTGGCACATTTTTTGCATTGACCTTGGCATTCAAATTCATTTGAGTGATTTAAACGTAAACAATTGTTACATAAATTTAATTTGTTAATTTCTTTTACCCTATTTTGTGGTGTTAAATTAAGAAATTTTTGACAATAATAAACACAATGATTTTCTTTGCAATAGTAACATTTTAATTTGGCTTGTGCTGAAAAATGATTTAATTGAAAATTATTGCCTCGATTATTTTTATTCGACTCATTGACAGTCGATTTGACATATATTGTTTCTAGCAACTGACATCTTGAGGTCAAAAAATTTGTAAAATCGTCAATAGTAGGAAGTGCTGATTGATTTTTAATAGAATTTTCCCATTCACGCTTACTGTTAAAATCTAATTTTGAGACAAGAAGATAGATTAATATTGAATCCCATTGTTGGACTTCTTGGCCTAAATTTTTTAGTGACCTAAAATCTTTTAAAAATGTGTCTAAAAAGTTTCTAAGTGCTTGTGCATTTTCTTTTAAAACAGGTTGCAATTCGAATAAGGATTTTAAATGACTGTTTATTATAATACGCTTATTCTCGTACCTTTCTTTTAAAAGATCCTTTGCAATGTCATAGTTTGCCTCTGTGACTTCTAGAGATTGTACTATTTTTGAGCATCACCTATTAAGCATGATTTTAAATAGTAAAATTTTTGAACTTTGTTTAAATATTGATTTTGATCAATCATTGAACTGAAAATATCATTAAACTGCATGTATTCATTATATAAACCTGAAAATTTAGGAAGATTGATAGGGGTAGCCTAACATTAATTTGTTGCGCAGAAAGATTTTGCGAATTAGAAACTTGAGATTGAATTGGATTAAGGCCTTTTTTAAATTGACCATATCTTGAGCCTTTGATAAGACATCAAAATAATTAGTTTCAAAAGAATCTAGTTCTTTTTCTAAATCAGCTTTTTGTACATCGCTGTTGTCAAGCTGTTCAATTTGACCTTGGATTGACACGAATTGGTCCCATAAACATTCGATTTTTTCCAAACGCTTTTCTAATTCTGTGACCGTTTTGTTACTAATCTCAAAAGAGTTTAAAAAATTAGTAAACCGTGTGACTTGGGACTTTATAAGCCCTCGGCTACATTTGAGCTTCCTAATTTCGTCATCCGCCATGTTTGACAAAATGAATGGTTTTTATAAATAAAATTTTACGTTTGATCTTGTTAATTTCTAAATTTCCTAGAAATATCTTGGATAAATTTAATAATTGGCATATAAAAATTGAAAATCATATGAAAATTCGTAGGATGATTGTGGATTAAAGGAACGGACTTACATTGGTCTTAAGCCGCCTGCTTTCTTATCCTTTGTTCTGTGTCACTGGAATTTCACTCGTTTTGTCGCGAAAAACGTGCACCTTTTTCCCGTGAAAATATAAAAATGTCTATGCGGTTCGAATGGACCAAAATGTTTATTGGCTGGTTCGTTAGTTTTGCATGAGAGTGGACTGTATTTAAAACAAAACGCCTTTTGTTTGCGTTTGTCTGACCGTGCAATTATTGTAAGACGCCTGTGCGCTGCGAACTTACCAATGGTTGAGTAAAAACTGCCTGGATGATTGGACAGTATTGCCAAACACCTTCCGGTTGAGATACAGCGCCATCTAACAAATGTTTAATTTCCTGGCGCGAATATTTAAATGAGTGTCTAAACGATGCATGTATAAAATGCGGCTTTAGCACATTGTTTTGAAGCAATGTATTTTGAAACACTTAAAAACTAATGAAACACTTAACGTCTGATCTTTACCCTGTAAACTACATTTTAGTAATTTAACTCCTTAGATCTTAAGTCAACCGGAAAATTGAAAATGGGGTCTTCATCAAGTATGCCAAATTACAACCACGCAATCTACCTGCTTAGTTAACCTTATTACGACAGTAATTTACCACTGTAATTTAGCCGGTAATTGACCTAGCACCAGATAAATTATCAATCACTAAATGCAGAGTGTATAGACATACCGAAAAGATGAGGAAGTAATTTTATCCTTAATGGTCTTAGTTTTATTACATTACAAATACAGGGTGATTAAAAAGTCGATTACGAAACTTAAGGGAGTGACTTGACAAAATAAGGGTAGATCTTCATATAATTTTTTTCAAAATGTCATTCGTTTTTGAGTTACTAGCCGTCAAAGTTCAATTTTCATTTTGGTTTTTCGCCATATTGCATTTATTTTTAACCAACCAATCCAGTGGATATTTGGCACACAAATCGAGCTTTGCAAATTCTAAAATTTTAAGGCAACTAACTCAGAACTAACCAGAGGCACTTTACCTAAAACTTAAAATTTACTTTACATCATAACTTTTTTATTTTGACAGATATCGCAAAGCTGGGGGCGCCATTTTATAGACAATCAAAAACTTAAAAATAAGGTACTCTTTATTAAAGTCGATAAACCTCAGCGTTTAGGCACCAATAGACATCAAAGTTTTCATCAACTTCAATCAAATTACTTACATATATACTAGGGTGTCCAGAAGCTCAAACTGACTTATATAATATATAATACTTTTGTCTTAAAATTTTAGAATCTGCAAAGCCTGATTTGTGTGCCAAATATCAACTGCTGATTGGTTAAAAAATAAATGCAAAATGGCGAAAAAACCAAAATAAAATTGAACTTTGACGGCTTGTAACCCGAAAACGAATGACATTATGAAAAAAAATTATACAGAGCTTTAACCTTATTTTGTCAAGTAGAATCACCCCTTAAGTTTCGTAATCGATTTTTGAATCACCCTGTATATAAAATTTAAGCAGCTTTTGTCTTTAATTCTTGACTCGCTTGGACCGGTCTTTAATTACATAAAATATTAATAAAGGAAAGTGGAAAACTTTTTTTTACTTATGTATAATCTCACAGCAGAGTTTGCTGATACCTATTTAAAAAGTGTAAAACAGATATAACGGTTGCCCCTGAGGATTACTTTTCTCGGCTGCCATTTTATTTCTTTAATCGATCAAAGATATGCTTTATATTGGTTATGCAGATTCATTTTTTATTCAATTTGGTCTTTTTTGTTGGGGCACACGCCAAAAGTCAATTCTAGAAAAAGAATGGTACCGCTTCGGTCCTGGTCCCGGGGTTATAGCGAGCTTACCCTTGAACTTCTATTGGCCCCTATGAACCAGCCGGTCGCCTAAATAATTAAAACAAAATTCTAATATCATTGACGAAAATTGGCAGGGGTTGTTAGACTAATGAAAAGTCATTATTATGCTTATATGGTAGTTTTTACGACTTTCGGTTTTACCGAAAATAACCTTAAATCTTGATTTAAATTAAATGGAACAACCTATTGTTTTTCGGGTTCTCCAGAGTATTTTACGTCGAAATACAAATTTTCCTGAAATTTTATTTTTAAATTAAATTTTAATTTTTCATATAAGAGTGTTAGACCACTCTAAAATTACTTCGTAATTTACTTATTTTCAGAAAAATATGATGTTGATTTAATATTTTTTAACTTTTAATAGTGGGCTTTAAACTTTTTTAAAAGTTTTTTGCCCTAGCTGAATAACTAAAGTAGGACCATATAGCTGTAATACTACACTACTCAAAACAATTATCGCATATACTCGATTTCTTTCATAAGCTTTAATACAAAAATGCTTTGATTTAAATGGCCAAATCTCTTTTAATAATTAAGTTATTAAGACAATTAAAAAAGTAAAATGTTAAGAAAACGTGAAGCTATAACTTTATATTAACCGTTGTTTTTACTGTAAGCAATAAATCCTACGGGGGTGATAAAAAAAAAATTGAAAAAATGAATAATTTTTAATCGCTGTTAAAAGGGAGAAATCTCATTTGTTAATAATTTATACCCTTACCCATTTCTGATATTTTATAATCACAAATTTGACTACTCCCTTTCAACAGCAATCATACAGGGCGATTCAAAATTAATCGAGCATATGCGATAATTCTTTTGAGTAGTGTATTTCTAAATGCAGTATTTTAAAGCGAATCCAACAGTGTGAAATACTACGACATTTTACTTAATTTTTATTTAAAAAACATCATTTATTATGTAGTAAGTAAATGATCTTTTTGGTACCGAATGTAGAAATTTGAGGACGACATTTAAAAATTATATTGTTAATATTCCATTTTCCAAATCTTTTATGCTTTTTTTTTTTTAAATAAATGATCAGTTAAATACGTTACATTTAATAAAATAATAAATTATACGAGATAATAGCCATTGTAATTAAATGTCCTGCATTGTTTCTGCATATTTATTGATTATATTAACCTATGTTTTCTCTGTTTCAGATAAACTTATGGATTAAATTTACTGTAATTTTATAACGGGTAAGTTTATTACTCAGTACTTGTGGACAAAGGAAAGGGAACGCAGAAGACCTTAAATTTTTAAAAGTGTTTTTTTTCATAATCCTGCCTGTGTTAATGAAATGTCACAACCACATTTCATTAACACAAAAACAAAATAACCAATTCTCCGGTATAGGGCAACTTTGTTATGTTAAATGGAACACCATGTATATTTTTTTGAGGCCTTAAAATGCAATCATTCCCCTTTAAAAAAATAACATACTGTAACATATGTTATGGGTATTTCTTAAAATAATGGATTTATTTATCTCTAAAAAATTGCCTGCATGTATGTAAAAGCATTATTTGACAATGAAAATTTTCTACTTTATTCACAAAATAATAGTTTTAGTAAAGTTAGATAACTTTTTTATAATCTTTTGTTAATGTTGTGAGAATCCTAAAGCTTTGATGCCATATTTTTTTATGTAACCTTGTATGTAGCAAATTTTTATTGTCAAATAATACTCTTAATTACCATGCAATCAATTTTTTGAAAATTAAAAAAATAGAATCTTTTTTGCAATAACCATAAATTATGTTACATTTTTTAAAGGGGAATGATTAAATTTTAGGATGGTAAAACAATATACATGGTGTTTCATTTAAAATAACAAAGTTGCTCTATATAAAAAAAAGACCATTTTGTTTTTGTGTTAACGGAATGTCACAACCACATGGCGAGGATGTAATAAAAACTTTTTAAAAATCTAAGGCTTGCTACGCAAACCGCATTATAATAACTGTATTTGTTTTAAAGTTATTAGCAGTTAAAATGGTTAAAAGATAGTCAGACATCCTGTAGTTTGATGTAGATTATTATTTTTAAGCTAAAACACATTAAGCGTATTCTTTCTTCCCTTAACACCAAGAAACCGTCTGGGCTGGATGGCATACCAGCAACCGTTTTAAAAAAATGTGCTCCAGAACTTGCACCAATCTTAACTCGGTTCTTTCAAATTTCTTACGACACAGGTATCTTTTCGGAGAGCTGGAAAGCTGCACGTGTTCAACCTATTCCCAAGAAAGGATCTAAATCTCTTCCACCAAACTATAGACCAATTTCAATTCTCTCAGTTTTTGTAAAGTAATGGAAATATTAATTAATTCACAAATTGTTAAGTACTTAGAAAAACACAAAATTTTGCATGACAGGCAGTATGGATTTCGCCACAAAAGATCTACAACAGATCTTTTTTCCTTCGTATCACACTGCTGGAATAAGTCTCTTGGGTTTCTAGATGAGTCCCAGATCGTTGCTCTTGATATATCCAAAGCTTTTGACCAGGTCTGGCATGCCGCACTTCTTAATAAACTTCCCTCCTATGGTCTTTCAACTAAACTCTGTACTTGGCTCTCTAGTTATCTATCTGATCGTCGTATATCAGTTATTGCGGACGGCCATTTTTCAAGCTTACACCAAGTAAATGCTGGAGTCCCTCAGGGCGCGCCAAAAATCTCGTCCATTTTAATGCATCCAAAACACAATCATGTTCCTTGTCGCGAAAAGAGTCATCAAATACTCATCCTCTACTTATGAGCGGCCAAGTTTACAGAGCAAAGACACCTTTAATCTTGTGGGCGTCACATTTGAAAGTAACCTTAACTGGCATAAACGCATTGTATCTATAGCCACAGCAGCTTTAAAAAGCTTGGATTTCTCTTTCGAGCCAAAAAGTATTTTTCCCCTTCTAATTTATACACTTTGTATGTGTCCCAAATCCGACCTCCCTTGGAATATTGTTCTCATATTTGGGGCATGGCGTTCCCCACAAACCTAAGCATTCTTGATTCCATTCAAACAAGAGCTATTCGTCTCTTTAATAATCCTTCACTTACAAAAGGCTTCCCTCTCTTGCCCATCGTCGGGCTGTGTGGATTTATCGCCTTTTTATAGGTACTTCCATGGGTTCTGCTCTGAAGAATTGTCCAGTATAGTTCCTCCACTCACGGTTCCCAACAGAGAAACTCGTGGTTCCGCGCGTATGCGTCCCTATACGGTCCAACTGGACAGGCCCCGAACTTCCCACTTTGTTCGTTCTTTTATCCCTAGAGTTTCTAGATTGTGGAACCTGCTGCCCGCGGAGGTCTTTCCTTCCCCCAAATCTTCAAGTATTTAAGTCCCATGTCAACAAACTCCCTCTTACCTCGCTTAAGACACCCACGGTACGTTAGTATTTAGGCTTTTAGCCTTCGTGGTTTGTCCAAAGATAAAAAAATGTAGATGTTATATGGCTTAAAATCCAAAACACTTTCATATAAATAACTAAAGGCAATATTTTTAATCGAATCCAACGTAACAACACGTTCAGCTAAATCAAAAAGTACACAGGCAATGCGTTGAAAGGAGACGGCCTAATGCGAGTAGAACACTATTAGCTAGAGATTAAACAAAGAATGCCGGCATGTAAACAGGATGACGCATCTATGCTGATTTGTTGTTGCCTTACTGGCAACAACAAACAACAAAAACTCAACTTACTTAGAAGCTTTACAAAACTTTCTAATAGTTTCCGTAAAAATGTTGATAACTATGCAAAAAAATATTGCAAGCAATTTCTTTAAATTTAAAAGTTTATTAATTTTTTAATGACTGTAACTAATCTTTTTGTAAAGCTAATCATACTTTGTCTTAGAATATTGTAAATCTTATAGACACAAGTTTAAGAAAATAAAATATATATTTTGTTTTTGGGAAAAAATTGCGTAAATTATGTGTTAATATAATTTAAAACAAAAAACAATTTTATCCATGTTAATTAACTTATGTTAAAACGGCCTTAATTGACAAAAATTATGTTTTATTTTTATATTTAGTAATGTAGTAGAGCAATATTGGCATAGTTTCAATTAAAACGGCTCTGGATATTGAAAACTGTAATCCTCTAAACGAGAACAGGCATTAGACCGTAAAATAGGTTTAACGTGTTAGAGAAAAGAAAAATAAACCCAACATTTACTTTACCTAATGAAAAGAACTTTACAGATGGTTAAGTTTATTTCAAACGATATGCTTTATTTAGGATACCGTAGCAAGTTCTTCTTTTCGGGTGTTTTTTTAATAAAAAAAACTGATTATATATAATTTTTTAACAGAAATCCCTTTTATTTTGAGATTTCCCAAATATAAATATTTAATTTTACCTTAAAACATCTTTTGGTTAGTTTTTAATATTTATCAGAATAATTAATCAGTTCCAATAAACGCAGTCAATAGTTTTTGTTACAAAATGAGTGTTCTTTTGATAAACCGGAAACACTTTGTGAATTAATATACAGTGTGTCCCAGTATTAGTGATATGCCATTCGAAACTTCCAAATAAAGTTTTCACTTTTGAAAATTTCAAAGTAGAAATACTTAAAAATGTTAAAAAAGTCAAATTTCATTAAATTTTAGATTGTGAAATTTCAGTTTTTATTTTGGTACTTTAAGTACTTAAATTTTACTAAAAGTTTCTCGAAATTGTCATATAAATTTTACTGGAAAATATTGCCTAAATCTCAGCGAAATATCGAAAAGTTTGCCCGTAATTACCCAGTTGTTAACCTTGACGATATCTCTAATGGATACATCGGCGCAAATAAATAGATCAAAGCCAGTATTCTTGATTCAAAAAGCTTGTTAGTGGTTAACCAGTACATCGTTTTTCAACTAATACCTTCTATAACCAGTCGTAGTGCGTGTCCGGTACCTAGCAAAGTTCTGTCGCTAAATACCTCATGTGTTTTAAGAACAGGGCCTCAAATTAGTTTCTTCTTGTTATCTTGTTATTCGAGTTTTGATTAGATTCCGCAACTTTGTAATACCCTTATCTTTTATTTTTGATTTTTAATATTTCGAAAAAAGTTATTCTCATATAAAATTTACCTTAAATGACGAAACGATCGAAACAAGAGCTGTCATGAATTTTTTCGACAGGAATGTATCTATCACCTGTGGTGTATGTTTCTTTTTAATTTGAAAAATAGTGAATTTTTGTGTGTTTTCATTAACTTACAAAAGCGTTTAAAGGATACCTGTGTTTAACTATTTCTAACGCCAAAATGCATATGAGATACAGATGCAAATTTGTTTTTATGAAAAAACGTACCAAAACGCCGAAGATCAATCGCACTAGGAAGATATTATCTGAAATAGCAATCTATTTTAATTTATTTAGGTAATTCAGAATTATATACTGGGTGTTTCCTAGTTGCGGTAAGAAAATTTAAGAGCGTATTCCTGAGCTAATGTTATGAAAAATGTTTTATATAAACATATTTCCTCAAATCTTTTGTTCCCAAGATACAGGGTGTTAAACTTTTTAAAAACCTAAAAATTTCTAAAACATTTTTTTAGTAAAATTTGTTAGACTAGATATAAACGTTGTTTAATTAAATATTTGTATTTGTTGTTACATAATTGCTAATAAGGAGTTATAACACTTAGTTTTTAAAGAAAAAATGCCCTTGTATGGTCTAGGATTATGCAGTTTAGCGAATATTATTTTTTTGTCTGGAAAACTAAGCAAGCTACGTAAAAATATATAGATACAAAAAAGTTGATTTTTAAAATGTTTCATTCGGAAAAAATATAAAAGTTGCAAAAAGTCAGTTGCGTACATTTTTTTGTCAATAATATTAGCTAATATGCATCCCACGCCGCCACGGCTCTAACTATTTAAAATTCGTTTAGGGCTGAATAAACTACCTATTTTAACAAATATCAGCCAAATATTATTTAAATCAACACCCTGCATCTTAGAAACAAAGCGTTTCCGGACCTATGTTTATTACCTTTTTTCATAATATTGGCTCAATAATACACCCCCTAATTTTTTTACCATAATTAGGAAACATCCTGTATAAAATTGGTTTTCAAAATTGATTTATTACCATTTTAGCTGATCAAGTTTAGAGAAACATTCCAATGCCGATTGACGACAGAGAAGCTTATCCGCCCCCTTTGACTATAAAATTAATTTTCAAAATATGTATTATGAATAATAAGTGTATTGGCAACATACAACCTTTAAACTATAAAATGTAAAATAATATCTGACTTGATCAGCGCAATATGTTTTCCATCTAGTTTAATTCAATCTGCAATTTAAATTTGCGGCTGTTACACTATGCATATGCCTAACGATATGGCCTGTCCAAAATTGCCTTCCACTATCTAATTACCATTTTACCCGTTCGATTCTATTTTATTCATTTATTTTAAACATTGAATGGTTATTATATATCACTGGCGAAGACTTTTGAATATTATAACTTTATGGGTCAATTAACTTTTTTTTGTACCAGTTTTAAAATTTTCATATTTTTTCGTAATATTTACTTATTTTAAATAGTAGGTCATTACTTCATTAAGTATAATTTGCAATAAGCAGAGCACTTTAAAAAGTTTCAAGAATAAAACCAGAAAAATCCTCATTAGGGACATCTCATGTACACAAAGTTCGAACCCAAAACAACCAGGATCAAAATGCAGGTTTACTACCAACAGAGCTAACTAACTTGTTGATCATTAAGCCATATTACCATGTCCCAAGAATAATCAAATTGTCCTACGGATAACAATTCAGTTATCCAAGTGACTGATTTTTCAAGAGACTGGTTGTCCGACGGACATTTTTAAAACCTTTAAAATTTTAAACTGTCTGATAGAATATAGTTAATTTTTGTTTTTTATGCTTACACTCAAATTTAGATCAAATACTATTCAAAATACCATAATTTATTAATATTTTCCTTCAGTTATTCAAGTGACTGGTTTTCCAAGGGGCTGGTTGTCCGACGGATATTTTTTGAATTTTTCAAACCTTGACTTGTCTGATAAAATATATATTTTATTTTTGGCATTTTTTTAGCTCACAGTAATATTTAGATCAAATACGATCTTAAACACTATAACTTATTAAAAAATGTTAATTACTTACGCATTTCTGCTGGTTGTCCGACGGACACATATTAAAGCCAACCACTTTTTTGGCGAAACTATGTCAACTGAGGCCGCAGTTAAAATAATGAATGGTTGTAATCATTTACCAAGAATACCCACTTACCGACATTGTACATACTACGCCATTTATATTTTGATTTTAAAAAATATCGTGTTTGTCTGAGGGACATACGGTGTGACGGAATTTTTCTGGGACCAAATAAATATTTTTAAAAATGCGAAACTAATCAATTTATTAAAACGTAGCATAACTTTTCCTAATAAGTAGTATATCCATATATTAATTTTTAAAATTACAGTTATTTAAATACAAGCGTTTTTTAGTAATATGAAGTACTAGTGTAGCAAGGGGATTAAGAGTAAACTTATAAAACACGTCACTTTGAATCACTTGAAGAACTAATAAAAAGTCATAAAAATAATAACAATTATAATTAGTTAATGATTTGTTTAAATTGAAATTAATAAAAAAATCCCTAAAAAAACACTTGAATTTATATATATTTTCTGTTTTTTACCAGAGACATACGGATTTTGCTCTGGGACAAATAAAAGTTCAACCTTATGCACTTTGCTAACATACAGTAGCGGCGATGGATGAATCTTTCCATTTGCCATCTGTTAAAAAATATAAATTATGTGTACAGGGTGTCCCATTTTGGTTGTCCTACTGGGAAACTTGGAAACCATAAGAGATATTAAAAATCCGATACCCCATCCTCGAGCTCTTTTTGGAGAAAACATTTATGGTAAATACAGATCATCGCTATCGCGAAGCGTTTCAGAGATACAAGGTGATTCTCGATTTTTTCACTTTTTTGAAAAGGCCCTGTAGCTTTGTTGTTATTACAGATACGAGAAAACTAATTGCACATTATAAAGACACTTTTTCCGTAGAATCCAGTGGCGTAGCCAAAAAAATTTTTTGAGCTGTCATTTCTTTGGACATATGACCCAAACATGTTTTTTTTTATTAGGGACACCCTATAAATGATTAGGTAATTAAATTGCTTGTTTTTTTCTGATTAAAATAATATATCATAGTAGGTGGTTTAATAAATTTTTACGTCAAATATTGGAAAAATTATGATTTTAAAGACGCATTGCGGCTTCTATCTGTTTTTTGAATTGTTTTATATTTTTCTTTTAAAAACATTACTGCCATTCCTCAACTCAGGAGACATTTCCGTAGAAAAAAACAAAAATTAGTTTACAACAATAATAAACAAGTTAGATTAATTAAACTTATAAATTATGGAACATATAAAGAAAAAATACATTATTTGCCTATAATTACATTAAGTGTTCGAATTGAAGACCATTTCGATTTATGCATAGCTGACATCGTCTTTGAACACCTTTGATTGCATTATGAATGTGGATATTTGTCACCTCTCGCATAGCTGACTCAAACTTTTCTCGGAGCTCTTCTATTGTGTTACTTTTTTTTAGGTAAATTTTATTTTTTAAAAATCCCTATAAAAATAAATCCAGAGGAGTTAGGTCAGGGACCTAGCTGGCCACCTGACAGGTCCTGCATTAGCCATCCATTGGTCTCCAAAATTGACGTTTAAATATTCGTTAATAATATGAGTATTATGAGGCGGGGCGCCATCATGCTGAAAGTAGAGCTTGTTTCTTTCTAACAGTGGCATATTATCAATAAAATTGGAAACATTTCGTTCCAAAACATCTAGGTATCTTTGAGAATTTAAGTTTTCGTTATAAACTTCATAAGCAAGAATTCTATTGCCCAATAATGCCATCCAAACATTAAAGCCGAATCGTCCTTGTCTGATCTGGATTAACTTGCTCATGCGGGGTTGGTGTCGGCCCATTGGTGGTAATTATTTCGGTTGAAAATTCCATCGCTGCACACACGGCAAAATGCAGGATTTAGGTGGACAAAAATACAGTTTTCTTGCAACAGCGTAAATTTAGCTATATTTGTAGTAATAAACTTACAAAAGAAAACAGTTCCATTTTAAACAACATTTCCGTGTATACAGAGGCTTCATGAATTCCTGATACATAAAAAAAAACATCTACGATAATAGTATATTATGAAAATACTAATGAGCGGCCGAAATATGAAACATATTTATTGGGAAAGCATTTATACTGTTAAAAAAAATGCTTGCATATATCAATTTTCATATTTTTTTGCTTGCCTTAACGGATTTGTTTTGACACCCGTCAGAAATTTGATGTTATGGACAGTTTGTTTTATAGCAATTGCTGTATTCCTTTATGCTCCAGAACCGCCCGGAACGACACCATAAGTGTTCCCTTTACAATTTTTTTACATTTTTTTCATGTTGTAGAACCGTTCTTTGACACTATTGACAGTTCAGAGAACGGTTTAGAACGGTTCTACAAGGTAAAAGTGGATACACTAATTATGTGTCTTGCAAAACATACAGTTAATAATATATACGAATAATTTTAAATTTTGGGGCAAATACATTTTTGTCTTTAACTAGGTGGCTGTTTTGCATAGTGCAAATAATAACTAAATAAAACAATTTGTTAAAAAATATATAAGAAAAATTAATCTTTCAAAATTTTTTCAAAAAATTCTAAACAAAATAATTTTATTTCTTAAACTTGTACCAACGACTAAAAAAATATTTAAAATCTTTTTCAGAGTCCCCATCGCTGTCGTTACTGTCACAGTCAAATTAACTTGCCTCCTTTAAAAAATCAGGCATTTTTAACATATTTATGACTTCTTGTGAGTACATTTTTTTTGTTGTCTCGGTTTGATTTTCTGTACGATGAAATAACAGGATCCGAGGATATCAGGAAGCATATGCAAAATATCTGTATTAGGTATGAACTCTGGATATTTTTCTTTGATGATGGAGGCCAATAGATTTGTATGCCTTATGACTTGCCTCTAAAACATCCTCGGACAACTGTCCTACAGGCAAAGGAAGAGACTGAATAATATCAGCTCCGTGAATTAATATTTTGTGCACAGTGGCACTCATATTATACCACGGATATAAGGTGATGTAAAGTTGGGCTGCCTCTACACAATAGGATTTAAAATATTCTGTATTAATGTAATGCCCACTTGCTAACACGGTTAAAATATTTGAAAAATATCGTATAAGATCAATATTTAAGCACGTAATACCAGCCACTTTTTCAGGATGTTCGAAAAATTTTCTAGCCGTGTTTCCGTCATTACTATTTCCACCTCCTTGTTTTGGTTGATCAACAACTAAGCCCATTTCTGTGTAAAATTTCTCAGCTATAAGGTTTTTTTTAGTTTTAACGCTAAGTTTTGCCTCAGGTGTTCTAGCTTGCCACTGCTTAAGATCAAGTTTGTATGCGACGTGCAACAAAAGTTCATAAAATCTAAGATAACAATGTAAAACAGATATTCCAAATTTATAAGTTTCTGTATCACATTTTCTGGACAAAACTTTAGATAAGTCATTAATGTCTTTAGGTGAGATTTTGCAAACATTGCATGTCTGCGTTGATGCGGTATCAGTCAGAACGTTACACGTTTTACCATCAATCATAGTACACAAAACAGTGTGCCTAAAATGTAAGTCTTTTATGATTCAACTAGGTCATACTCCCTTTTCACATTAATAGAAGTTTCTTTTAGTAACTGAAATCCAATGGGACGGCAATAACGTGTGGAGGAGGCTTTTGGATTTTTCCAATTAAATTGCTTTAAGTTATTCGTTATTGCTGACATTTCTAAAGGTACTATTGTGGACAATATTATGTTGGAATCGCCAGATGGTGAACTTGATAGATTTTGTTTGAAAATGCTGTGCCCACCACTACCATCCAATCCCCACTTATATATAATATTGACAGTTGGTATATCAGATGGTACCCGTTCTAATACTTCTGACTGAACTTTAACTAAACGTTGTACAGTCAAATCCAAAAGGTCTTGCAAAGGAATTCAAGCATCCGTATCCGTAACAGTAATAGTTTTAGGGTAACACTCTTTTTAGCTGCAGAAATAACATTGTATGGAGGATATATGTTTGCTCCCTTTTTTGCTCCTTTTGAATATCTGTATATTGCTCTTTCCCCCAAATCGCAATCAACGATTAATGCCAAAGCTTCCTCCGGTTTATAAGGCAAAATAGTGGTTGATGGAGAGTCATGTACCAGTTTCATTTCTTTTAGCTGCTGTGACGTTGAATGAACAGCTAATTCTAAAACTTCAGCGGATGTCCTTTTACCACTTTTTAACAGGGACTTTTTTGCTGCAAAACATAATTTTTCTGTTTCATTTTCTGACATTAGAGCCATAACACTTCTTGATTTAGATCGTGTAGAACATTCTTCAAATAGCTTTTTAGGTCTACCTTTTGTTTTGTTTGATGTATCACAGCCTTTCTGCTTCGTTTCAGGTAAATGAAATTCAGCCTGCAGCCATTTTTCGTTTTTTATCACAAATCTGTCATATTTTCTGATGACTAGCTCTCCATTTAAGAATAAATTTAGTTACAAAAACTTGACGTTATTTTTAACATTAACTTCCACTTTTTCAGCAGTTTCCGTATTGTAATAATTCTCTAGTATATCGTTAGTTAAGTAACTGTTACATTTTTCGATTTTAGGTTAAAAAACTTATTTTCACGAAGTATTAAAAATAACTCATTTTTTGTAATCTTAGAATACAGGTGTTTCGTGTGACTCTCTGAAATAAAAAAATATTTCTCAGAAAAGCCACCTTTGCGCACTCTAATTTTTGATATTATGATCCTAATACTATAAACAAATTTAATTTTTAAGATACTCAGAGGTACTCAGGGGTACTTTTTAGGTAGACACTTAGAAAAATCGAAAAATATTCTTAAAGGTATAAAAATCATGTGTCTTTAAAATTGTGCACAAAAACCCTATTCGCAAAGAGACAAAAAAATATACATATTTAATTTTATTTACACACCTGTTGGGTTTGAGTCCATAGCGAAAACCTGTTCTAACTTGCCACAAAGATAATAACAGCACCAAAACCACCTGCGTTGGAAATTAAGTAAAACTGATAACGCACACCTGATACCAAAAAGAAGTCCACTTTGACTACTAATTGCTACGTCTCGGTGATACTAGCTGGCAAAATAAATGAAGGGTATTCTGCCATGCACTTAGGAACATTTTTTTCCAAAATAAATTTGATCGACGGTAACTCAGATTTGGACTTTTGTCCACTTAAATCCTGACATTTTGCCGTGTGTGCGCTGGTAACTATTGATTCATCAGTCCAAATAATATTTTTAAAAAGTTATTATCTCGATTATGTTGGTTTAAATACCAATTGCAAAATTCTGTGCGTCTTTTCTGCGTCGCCTGGATGTAAATGGTGAGTTTTTCTTGCTTTGTAGCATTTATACTTATTTTCTTTTAAAATTTTAGAAGATCTCGTACGAGAAACACCAACATCTACTTGAATATTTCGACATGAAGTAGTTGGATCTGCATTTACACATCCAATCACATTTATGGAATCGTTTTCTTTATTATAAGTTGTTGGCCTTGGTTTTTAAAGGCTCCAAAATTAAAAAGATTGTCTTCAAGTCGCTGATATATCTTTAGGCTTGGTTAAGGACGTTCTGGATATCTTTCAAAATATAACAGAGATGCGGCATGCTTGATTTTTGTTACTTTGGATATAGCACTCTAGCATATTATATTTTTCATAATTTTCATAGCTATTCATTTAAAAAAAAAACAAAATAATTTTTTGTGAATTTTTAACACGAAAACACTCTTATTAACTGCTATCGTTAATTTATTAAAATACCATCATATTAGTTCAGGTCAGTAGTTGACAAAACTATTTTGTTTTTCCCCATGGCATACTAAGTTTTTATCCTATGTTTCTTTCAAATATTTTCTAAAGAAGGAATATAAGGCCTTTACATTTACGCTGATGTTAACAAAATGTTGTGCATTTTGTTAACAGCTGTGCATTTTGCCGGGATTTTGAATTCTGTCCCTGAGGTTTGTCATTGGTCAACGGATGACCAATGAGGAGAGAAGTATTTTAAATACATAACAAAATCGACTACGGTTCACGATTTTGCCTGTCAGTAAATACCCATTCATAAATGTTAAGCACCAAGAAAAACACAATGAGATACGTAATTTTGGAACTACCTACCTAAAAAGCACTACTTCCTTCCGAGTGCGTGTATGAATACGGATAATAATAATAATAATAATAATAATGTGTACGAATAAGGCAAATAATGTATTTTTTTCTTTATATGTTCTCTAAATTTTTAAGTTTAATTAATATAACCTGTTTATTATTGTTGTTGTAAACTAATTTTTTGTTTTTCTTCTGGAAATGTCTCCTGAGCTAAGGGATGATAGATTCCTTTTAAAACAAAAATATAAAACAATTTAAAAACAGATAGAAGCCGCAATGCGTCTTTAAAATCATAATTTTTCCAATATTTGACGTAAAAAATTTGATTAAACCACCTACTATGATATATTATTTTTAATCAGAAAAAAAAAAACAAGCAATTTAATTACCCTAATCATTTATAGGGTTGTCCCTAATAAAAAAAAACATGTTTGGGTCATATGTCAAAAATGACAGCTCAAAAATTTTTTGGCTACGCCACTGGATTCTACGGAAAAAAGTGTCTGTATAATGTGCAATTAGTTCTCTCGTATCTGTAATAACAACAAAGCTACAGGACCTTTTCAAAAAGTGAAAAAATCGAGAATCACCCTGTATCTCTGAAACGCTTCTTCGCGATAGCGATGATCTGTTTTTACCATAAATGTTTTCCCACAAAAAAAGAGCTCGAGAATGGAGGTATCCAGATTTTAATATCTCTTATGGTTTCCAAGTTTCCCATAAGGGGCAACCAAAGGGGACACCCTGTACATCGTTACATGAATCCGATTTAACCGATCGGATAAAACTTAGGAACGTGTTCTGATTGGTCAATTTCGAACAAATCTTCAAAATCGACAAAATTAGCACAAATTCGCAAGTATTATCCGATAGGTTTAATCGGATTCAGTATAACGAAGTACAGTACTCGATGAGCAGATGCGCGATTATACGCTAATAGTAATAATAATAATAATAATAATAATAATTCTCCTTGATAAGACAAACACACACCATGTATGTAATAGAGTTCTCCGCCCCAGCGGAAACTAACATCAAAAATAAAAGAACGGGAGAAACGAGCCAAATATCAAGATCTTCTTGGCGAACTTCGGAGGCTCTATCCGAGTATACCGTGCGATTGGTTATCCTGATAATTGGCGTTTTGGGAGGCATGAAGAATAACATATTAAGGGGAAATGAGGTACATTCCAGCATGTGAAAATACACCCGAACAACTGGTGATGAAGATGCAGAAATCTGTTGTCCTTGGATCCCTTCGTCTACTGAGGCAAATGAATTTGGCCGAAGATCACTGACCGAGCGGACGCGAGGAGTGGTCTTCGATATGGATGGCCTTCCGCACGACGCCCTATGGGGTCGGAGCCATGGGATACGTCGTGTTGGATCTTTTAAAGACTAATAATTCTCCTTGATAAGACAAACCACACCATGTATGTAATAGAGTTTTTCCGCCCCAGCGGGAGACTAACATCGATATAAAAGAACGGGAGAAAGGAGCCAAATATCAAGAGTCTTCTTGGCGAACTTCGGTGGCTCTCATCCGGAGTATACCGTGCGATTGGTTGTCCCGATAACTTGGCGTTTTGGGAGGCATGAAGAATAACATATTAAGGGAAATGAGGTACATTCCAGCATGTGAAAATACACCCGAACAACTGGTGATGAAGATGCAGAAATCTGTTGTCCTTGGATCCCTTCGCCTACTGAGGCAAATGAATTTGGCCGAAGATCACTCGACCGAGGGGACG
>JACEGR010009358.1:0-27393 GCA_014170235.1 Listronotus bonariensis
GTACATTGACAAGTAAACATTTTTGTCGTTGTTGTAACCATACGTAGGGTGTTCAGTAAGTTTTGAGATACTTTGTAACTAAATGGTGAAGGAAAGTAACATTGATGTTTTTTGTTTGTACATGTCATGACATGTCGTAGTCCTACATAGTTATTAGTAAACTATCAGTTTTGCGCCAGTTCGTGTCCAGCGATTTTAGCGCAATGGCATCGTGGACGACTATCGAGTGCCGTGCAATTTTAAAAAGCAACTTTTTACGTGGGTTATCTTAAGAACAGTGTTTAGAAGAAATGAACCCTATACTTGGTAATGACTGTCCATCTCGTGCGACCATATATAGATGGTACAAACAATTTCAGCGGGGCTCGTTTTCGCTTGAAGACGCCTCACGCTCAGGTCGACCGTGTGAAGTAGTTACCCCAGAAAACATATCTGCCGTCCAAAAAGCTATAGAAACAAACCGACGAATAACCTATCGACAGTTAGAAGAGACATTGAACATTAGTTTAGCAACATTACACAGGATCATACATGAGCACTTGGGTTTTTAGAAAAATTTGTACTCTTTTGGTTCCACACAAGTTAACTCCCGAGCAGCAGACACAAAGAGTTAATTGGTGTAAAAAAATGATGTCCAAATTCCAGGAGGGTAAATCTAAAGACATAGTGTCGATCGTCATGGGAGATGAAACTTATCTTTATGATTACGACGTCCCAACGAAACAACACAATAAGATATGGGTTCTCGAAGGTGAAGAAACTCCGACCGAAGTTCGCAAATCAAGATCTGTAAAAAAAATAATGATAGTTGTTTTCTTTGGTTCAAGAGGAATAATTGAACGTGTTATGCTCCGAGAACAGAAGACCGTAAATGCTCTCTGGTACACTACAGTATGCTTTTCAAAACTTATAGAAAAGTTAAGAGTGATTCGCCCAAACTCGCAACTCTCTAGCTGGTACCTTCATCATGACAATGCCACACCTCATCAAGCTGCACTTACCAGTCAATTTTTGACAGATGCAGGCTTGAGACTTTTGGAACATCCGCCTTATAGCCCCGACTTGGCGGCGTGTGACTTTGAGTTGTTTACTTTTGTCAAGAGCCAACTGAAAGGACAAAAGTTTAAAACTGAAGACGCGCTACTGGAGGCCTGGGATAAAATATGCGCTAAAATTTCAAATAAAAAGTGGAAAGTTATTTTCAGTAACTGGTTTGTTAGATAGGAAAAGTGTCTTCAATGTGGTGGAAATTATTTTGAAAAAATCAAATAAATGTACGTATATCTCAAAACTTATCGAACACCCTACGTAGTTACGTTTTATTGTTAATGAAGGTAGAAAAACAAAGACACGTGTTTTTATACGAGTTGTTTTGGAACAATATTTTTAAAAATATTCTCAATTTTATTTTTTTTTACCGCTAGCCACGCCACTGGCCTAATTTGAATGAGTATCAAAGATACAAAATAGGTACCTGCTTTATGCAAACCCAAATTAAATTCATAGTTCAGAACCTATCATGTGTAAGTTTAATGGATATGTGTGGTTTAAAAAAAGATCAATAATTATCTACGTTTACGGTAACGCACAAAGCGTGATCGGCTTTGACCTATGTAGCTTAGAGACAATGTTTCTCCAAAGAGTTCTAAACAACATACCAAAAAATGAAAAAATAGTTAACCGTTTTTTTGTTTTTAATCGCAAATATCATGAAACATTTTTTCATCACTTTCAAAGGTTTTCGAAAACGCCCGAATGATCCATTGAGAATTTTTATGCCATCCTTTACTATGGAATTTTCGCGATATTTCTCCAAAATTCTAGATCATTCTTCACTCTTCCACATTCCCATAAAAAGGCGACATAAAACCTTCGAAGGATTAGTTAGTGTTGGGAAATACAGTGATTTTTCGGTAACCGGTGAAACGGCGACAGTGATTTTTAATCACCGTGATTTTAACCAGTGATTTCAATCACTGCAGTGACTTGAATATACATATATACGCTCACTTATTTCTTTATGACGCAAACAGCAGAGATAAACTAAAATTAAAAGCTTTTATTTTATTTGTATTGGCCAAATCTACTCCTGTTACGCCGACTGCCGAAAGAAAAAAAAAAAAAAGATAAAATTCGCAAAAAAGCGGCACCCTTTGTCGGTATCGGTCGAGCGGCACGTTTGTTTATGTTTTTTTGACTTGGAGGTGCCCGCCACGTCTAAACAATATAAATATCATATCAGCTTAAATCACTGCTTTTCTTCACATATTATTTTTAAATAATGATTCATAAGTATATCATATTTCGATCGGCGCGATCAGCGATCATCCAATGCGTGTCGTGTCGATGCCGATTGCAGTATTCGTTTCGATCACTGATCACCGTATTTGCAAAAAGTAAATTACTGGTAGCGCCAGTGATTTTTAATTCACCGGTGAAATATCGCGGTTATTGATATATCGCCCAACACTAGGATTAGTATAGATTCGACTTTTGTGGTGTAAACTTCGTATATTGAAAAGTAAATATTTTTTGGTTGTTTTAACCATAGTTACGTTCCATTGTTAATAAAGGTATAAAAACGAAGACACGTGTTTTCATACGAGGTGTTTTAGAACAATATTTTTAAAAACACTCTCAATTTTATTTTTTTACCGCTAGCCACGCCACTGGCCTTATTTGAATAGGTTAAAAGTATTAAAGATACAAAATAGGTACCTGCTTTATGCAAACCCAAATTAAATTCATAGTTCAGAACCAATCATGTGTGAGTTTAATGGATATGTGTGGTAAAAAAAAAAATAATTATCTACGTTTACGGTAACGCACAAAGCGTGATCGGCTTTGACCTATCTAGCTTAGCGACAATGTTTCCCCAAAGAGTTCTAAACAACATACCAAAAAATATTTACCGTTTTTTTTTTTTTTTAATCTCAAATATTATGAAAAATTGCTTTTTTCTAGATTTTTAAAAATATTTTTATGTTTGTGCTGCAACTGAGAGTGACGTAAGTCTAATATAAAAATATTTTGTACAGAATTTAATAGCCTCTACCTAAAAATCGGTGTATAGAAAGTTGCCTGTTTTTGTAGGTGAAATAGGAAAAAAGGCAAAAACCAGTTTTAGTGCAAAATCTCTAAATTACAGGTCAGATCAAAAAGAGTTTCATTAAAATGTTAATCAGAAAGGACTTATCCACAACATATTAAAATTTGGAAGCATGCCAACCGAAAGCCATTCGCAATGCTAATTGTGCTACGTCCTTTGTTACAAACCTAATGGGTATTTTAAAAAATTATTTTTATTTTAAGAAAGTGCAGTGGCGTACCATTTTTATATTAAAAAATATTTAACTTAAACCTTAAACCTGTCATGGACGACACTGGTAAAAATTATTTTTTCTTGTGTGCCAAAAAATGTCTTATGGTGCATAGAAGGCTTCCCCAAATTTTTTAAAAATATCTAAGTTGGTATAAAAGTTGTAAAAAACAATATTTTTTTTACATTTTAACACTTTGTAGTTCAAAAACTAAGACGTTTGGGACATATGTTCAATAAAGTTCTTTTCCTAATTCTCATTGTCGAATTTATATCCGAAGTTTCTCGGATACCTTGGCGGCCACCCTGTATAAATTATATTGTAACAAGCACTTTAGATTAAAATTAGGTATATTCATTTTTACAATTAAAATAATTAAACATTACAAAAAACAACTTGATCAAACACTGTATATAACAAATTAAAATAATAATGTAAAACAATACCCAAGCAGCATTTTCTATTACTTGCTTGCGATCAAAATGTGGCACATTTTAACGGTAATAAATATATAACGGCGACCACCTGGTGACTTACACCGCTACGTCGCGCTTACGTTCCGGCAACGTAAATATCGCTCCTTTGGTGGATCCTTTTGTTTTTTTACTTTGCATCGGTCGTCGCTTTGTGTTTGTTTAATGAATTAAAATAGTGTTTTATGTTTTATCGGCATCTACCACCATTTTTTAACTATGATCAAAAATTGAGTTTTTATTATTATTATATGACCATAAATAATCTGAATCAATAAGCTGATTTTGGGTCCTTCCCTGATTTAAGAAACTAAAACGATTTAAAAAAATGTCTGTCAAATGTGATGATAGATCAAAAATTATCAACGCGCCCTTTCCAAATGCATGATATGAGATTTTTTTATTGGAAAGACAAATGACAAAAATATGCGAAATTGCTTAATATTGCTGAAAAATATATTTTTTATTACTTCTATAAGCTACATAAGTTCAGTTTTTTCAGTTTTCCTTTTTTGTGCTCAAATATTAAAGAACTTATTATTTTAGTACCAAAAGAAGTTGATATCTAAGCTAACGGCGTCCATTTTGTGCAAGAAAATATGGCGATTTTTTTATTAACTACTTCTAAGTAGTATTTACTTTAAAATGGGTGTTAGAAGTCTTTGCCAGTTAGTGGATAGTATCGGCGACTGTTCTGTTCACTTTAAGGTGACTCCTACCTTTAAGTCGAAACTCAGTTATAGATATTTCAAACTGTAAAGTCGCAGTTACTACAACAAAACTTCATGGTTTCAAAAGTCTCGTTTAAGTTCCCAATGGCACTGTTAAGTTCCATTTGGAATTATAATCTGCGCAAGTGATGTTCAGTGTCGTTTGCTCTATCATTTTCGTACCCACTTCCACTATTAGTGCAGGCAAATGTCTGTGTTTAAAATTAAATAATAAACCAAAGCATTTAAGCGTTGAAAAGCTACTAAATGTAGTTTCTAGTGAGTAGGTTACTATAGAAGTAGCAGTAAAGTAATTTTTTCGGTAATTTTAACTTGGTAGTAATTTTAAAACGGAGTGGAAAGTAAAGTCTACTATACAGTAGCATTCTAGAGTAGCGAGGCAGTTAATTTTACCTGAAATATTAGTAAAGCACATTCAGACTTATTTCGTTCTGACTTCTAGAGGCCAATAAACGACCCTATTGTCGGCAGGCGCTTTAGCCAGGTGTTAACCTGCTATAAAATTTGAACGGAACAGGGTGGAATTTACTTTTTTATAGGAAAAAATAGAAACACATTGATAATCACATATTTTATTATTAATAGGAACAAAATATTATTTATAAAATATACCTAGGGATACTATAATTTATTTTTTTAAACATTGTCATCACGTGACTAACTGACGACTTTCTAATAGCGTTTTTCGACATCGCTTTCGTTTATATTGTCGTTTAATGTTTATGGAGAATGACAAAGAAAGAATATAATTTACTTGTCGTTGATCATTGCGTCAAAAAGTCACGTGGTGGCAATGTTTAAAAAATAAATTATACCTACTTAGTCATTTAAAAAAATAAATAAATAAAAAGCTTTTAAAAATACAATATACAATATAAAATGAAAAGTATCTAAAAATATTACAACTTATAATTATTATTAGGACCTATTCAATTAAATCAGTGTCACTATCACTATCATCCCCTAACTGTATAATTAACTCCTTAACATTACTTGAAAGTGTGGTATATGATTGTTCAACTTTAATTACGTGATCTACACTGTTGCTCCAACTATTTACTGGTATTTTATCTATTTCCCTGGTGATAATGCCTAATACAAAACTATTTAAAGTCGGTGAACTGTTGTTTCGTCTAACTTGCGATTTCAATTGATACCAAATATGTTCTATAGGGTTAAAAATGCAGTGATATGGTGGAAGCCTTAAAACTGAATGTCCCATGCTATTTGCAAACTCATCACAAACATATTTTTTCTCTATATTAAAACATTTTAATACTTCAAGTAATTGTTTTTTGAATAATTTTCATGAAAATAAATATCATTGGCGTGCATAAATTCTTGAATAATTGCTTTGGTGTCACTCGAACAAGGGTGTTTGTTTAATTGCCTACTATGATAGCTAGCGTTATCCATAACAATAACACTTTGAGGGGGAATATTGGGAATTAACTTATTTTTAAACCAGTCTTCAAATAAATGTGCAGTTGTGTCGTCATGGTAGTCAAGAGAAGAGTCTTTTATATTTTTTGCACTCAGTTATAAAGCATTTGGAACCCATCCGTCTTTTGATCCCGCATGTATAATTGTTATCCGCTTACCTCTGTTGGATGGTGCTTTTGTGTTACATTTACCACTTGAATCGTCCCAACCTTTTGATGGCGTGTCATGGGTATCGTACCACGTTTCATCCAAGTAAATGATCGACCTTCCTTGACTTCTATACATATCTATTTTCGTAAGATATTCTAATCTCCATTTCCGTAGTCGTTGCGATTCCATCAGCACTTGTTTTTTGTCGATCTTCTTAAATTTGAATCCTAGTTTTTTCACAGTCTTCCACAATGTTGTTCTGCCACACTGTATGCCACTTTCGTCCATTTCTAGTCTCTTCATTAAGGTGTCCAATGTTGGTACATTTTGCTCTTCATACATTTTATAGATTTTTCGTCGAATTAGGTCTTTATCACTTACATCAAGTTTTGTGGCAGTATCAGAATCGCATCTTTTCTTTCTCTTGACTATCGATTTTTTAACAATATCGCGTATGGTAGACTTTGGTATTTTCGTTAACCTGCACGTTTCTTCCAAAGCTGCTTGTATGGAAACATCGTTTCTTAAAGTTGAATATACATTCTTTACAATTTCTTTAGCATCAACAGAAAGATGCTTTCTCTTGCTGCTTGCTGTACTACTTGCTTGCTGCTCGTTGTCGCTTGCTTCATCGTCAGATTCACTCCACGTTCGCCACATTTTGGAAAATACTACTTAAGCCATTTACTGTTCTAAGGGCATAAATATACCCAAACTCCTTTTTAAAACATTCAGGTAGGTATAGGTAATTAAGGTATATTGGGTTTACCTTTATTTTTATTACAATTGATTTTTGCCTACTGAAATTTATTTTTAAGGTACCTACCTGTACCTATTTATCAAATTACACAAAAGGCCAAGTAGTTTTCATTATACCTTTACTTAATTAGGTAGGTAACCATATTATTCTTATTATTTCCTTAAAAATTCAAATTGTAATAAAAGTTACCTAGTACCCAAAATTATGTTTAGAAATACTAACTACATACCTCTTTACACATTTTTACATATTTTTAGACAATTTATATCTATCTATCAATATTTCAATTGCTTCTCAATGTAAAAGTAAAAGTCCACTCCGGCCCTGCCGGCCGGTAGGAAGATTTATTGGAGGCAATATAATCGAAGTCCTTAAGTCAGAACGATATAAGAATGAATACAGTTTACAAAGATCCATAACTTTAAAGGAACTTCTAAAGTCGCAAATACGTAGAAGGTACTTTCACCACTACTATATAGTTATAAAAACTTTAACGTGATAAAGAAGAAACGCAACGAAGTAATTAATTCCAGGTACTTTAAAAACTACCTAAAAGTACTAAAACTATAAAGTTCCATATTGTAGTGAAAATTACTGTAATAGCCGCTTTTATAGTGATAATTTCGTAATATCTACTTATTCAAAGTTCCCCTTTTAGTTGGCGGAACTTTGATACTGGTTGAGTAATTACATCAAACTCTGGATAATGATTTGTTTTTGGCGTTGCTGCAAAGCAATTGCCAGTATATCAAACTCTAGAATATTATTGGTGTTTATATGGTTATTCATTTTATTTATTTCAAAGCAGTGTTGAATGTAGTCAGTGATATGACTTACTTGCTGCGGTGGTTGATCTACTGTCGCGATACGCAAATTGGCCCGGAGTGAGGAGGTGCTGACCTTCCAAATAACTTATTATTTGCTGATTTAGAGCTGCCCCAAACAAAAGCAATATTAAAATTGGTCTATAATTAGAGACCTCCTCTTCTTGAAAATAGGAACCACCCGTGTTGTTTTGAGACAGTCTGGAAATATATTAATTTTAAACAGAGATTTATGATCTTAGGGGATATAAAATAATTTCTCTAAGTACTTTTACTATTTTAACATTTAATTTAAAATGATCCTTGCTGTGACTGTTCTTTAAGTTGGCAATAATATGCCTTTTGTTTATTATAAAACTAATTTTTTATGAGCAATTCTTTTTTCACGATTTTTTTTCTATTCCTCTACTTTTCCTTAGCACACAAACCAATTTTCATTAAAATCTAGTAATTTGTTGATATATTATAATTTACAAAAAAGTACTTGAAATTTTTAACCACTCATAAATTTTATAAAAATTTAAATATTTAAAAATCGTTTCGGAGTATCTGTGCCTGATTAACGATTAGGCTAATTAGACTGTAGCCTAGGCGCGAAGATTGAAAGGGGCGCCGAAATCGAGAAAAGAAAAATGTAGATGTGACCTATTATAAGTTTATTTTGGTAGCTTTATAGGGGTATTACTTTTAACCTATAAAGCTACCAAAATAATTGAAGATATGTTCTGTATTGGTTCGGCGAATTCATTTAATTGATGTTATTTATTGGGGTAACGCCAAAACGCACCTTTTTTCCTAAAAACGAAATAAAGAAAAACCCCCAAAAAACACAAAAAAATTAAATTTTATGAGAGACAAAATAATGTTAATACATTAAAATTGAATAGTCGATTTTCAGTGGCCCGCTTAAGAAATTTTAACTCCTTATGATTTTTTTTTTTGGAAATTTCTAATTCTTTTTACTCTTTAACTCTTTACAAATTTTGTTTGTACCGTTCTGAAGAAAAAATAAAGCTTTACCAATTTTTTTTTATTTTTCCATTTTTTATTGTTCACGGTGTAAAAAGTATCATAATTTTTATAAAAACTTCGTAAAGAGCGAGGTTCTACAAAGATAATATTTTTTGTTTTTTAATTAAATTATGATATTATTTTTGGTTCATTCCAAAATGACAAGTTTTTCAGATTTTTGAGGTTTAAAAAACATTGTGACCTGACCATCTATCTATAACTCAAAAACAGGTGACAAATTTAAATGTTGTTAAAAAATAGTTTTTAAAGGGTTTTTTTTTAATAAAACGTTCCTCATAGGTGTGATCATAATAACTTAAAATTTGAAGTTTGTTTGTGTATTTAATAAAGTATCTACTATAAAATGATTATAAAAAGAAAGGTGTGCAATATTTTTAAATTGTGATTCAGAAATAATCAAATGGATTTTAAAACTAGGAAACCCAAATAAACATTCATTGGTTTTGGAGTAAAATTATTGACATTTTTAATTTTAAATTAAAAAAGGTGTAGTAAAATAGCTACAAAATTTTAAAAATAGTGACTTAAGGGGATGCCGTAGCACGTTAAATGAGCTAAAACGCGATTCGCTGCCGTTTTTTAAATATTTGTTCGAGAAAAAAGTTGTATATTGAAAAGTTTTTTAAAATGATCCAAAGATTATCGGAAAGTTGGTTATTTTTACGGTTTTGTAATTTTGGGAAATTTAATGTGTTATTACCATTACCAAAAATCAATTAACTTTCCGATAATCTTTGGATCATTTTAAGAAACTTTTCTATGTACAACTTTTTCTCAAAACAAATATTTAAAAAACGGCAGCGAATCGCGTTTTAGCTAATTTAACGTGCTACGGCATCCTCTTAACCTTACCAATTAGAATGCGGCTGACCACGATCGTTATAGTTGCTCGTGGGAATGTATTAAGATCTTGAAATTCTTAGAAATGAAAACATCGTTATAGGAAGAATTGTAGGCTGTTCAGTTGAAACTTAAATGTCGTTTTGATGACGGTTGTGATTTTCACATAAAAATTAAATTAATATTCTTTTTAGCGGTATACATTATCTTATACGAAAAGAAACAGTTTTCGGCTAATTTCTTATTACCAGGCTTATCCAATGATCTAAAAAATAAAACGGATAGCTAATATAAAATGTTCCCCATATATTTTTAATAGACCTGCGCACGAATTTTTGACCCCACACTGGGAGAGTTGCTGTACACATTTGCACATGCGCAGTTAATATAGTGGTTGCAACACTGAAAATGTTTACCTACATAGCAACAGGGCCACACTCATTATAATTATCAATTTTAGGCGTTAAAATAATTTATAATCGCGGTAATAATTGGTGACAACTTTGACATATAATACACTATTTAAACGTCAACATAACCGATTGGTAAATAAAATAAATAAAATTGATGAATATAATTGATAATTTGGGATTTTCAGATTGTAAAATCCAGGTAAAATTGACGCCGTCGGCCGCCCAAAAACCAACCTTTCATCTACGGTCGACCGTTATTAGTCATTTGGTATTCTCGCTAAGCACAAATGAAAGGACATTTGTTTTGATAAACCAAAACTAAATAATGAGTAATTGTATAGTGTTGTTTTGCAGAAATTGGAAGGTTTTTCTTGTGGTTTTGATTGCAAATATGTGGTCAGTTTGTCCCTAACCCCAAAAATAGGGAGGAATAGAGTGAAACTAAGAATTGAATTTTAACTTTGATGATGAATATCTCGAGAACGAAACGTTTCCAAAAAAACTCGTGATTAGCGCCTCAAAAAACCCTCGTCTACCAAATTTCCAAATCCGGCCCTGTTGTTTGTTTCCCGCTAGTCTGTAAATTTTTAGTGCGAATGCCCACAAGGGGACTGCGCAGTGCCCACGTAGGGGTTATTGTCATTTTTGCTGTATTTATCCTTATTATTTTTCAGATCAGTGGGCTTATCCCCGATTTTACATAGGAGGTTTGTTTGGGGCGCTGATCTCGAATTTGAGAATTTCTTTTAAGACACTTCGTTTTTGAGATATCCATCATTAAACTTGAAACTTAAACTAACCTCAACTTTACTGTATTCCTCTTTCTTTTTAAAGCCAATTCTTGATGAGCACCCTTGAAAAAAACTGAACAAAATTGGCTATGGAACTTTCTAAAAGACAAAATGGCCACCATAAGAAAAAAGTTAATGGTATCTTTTAAACCAAAACTCTGAAATTGAAATTTAAATACGGGGTTGCATTAGCATTATAAAGTTGTATTAATGCCTAATATTTTTACAGATTACAAAAATATTTTGATATAAATAAAATAGGGTAGAGCCATAAAAAGGAATTGAGTTTACATTGGAATGATCTGTAAAACTACTTTTAATTTACCCATCTTTCCATTTCCTTTAGTATTTAAAATCACAATGCAGCCATTACAAATTTTAAACACAGTTTCATACATATTGTTAACTTTATCTTTAGGCAAGAAGCATCTTAAAATGACCAGTTTGAGAAATCAAATGAGATATTTAAACCCCTATGATTTTCACAAATTATTTATCAATGAGTACATACTTAAAAACCAGGAGATACAAAGTTTCTTAAAAGAGATGCTTCTAAGGATAAAACTGACTATGATGTAATTAAAGAACATCATAAGTTTTTATGGGATGATAATGAACCAACCACATGGGAAGAAGAGTTTGCCAGGAAATACTATAAAAAACTTTTTAAAGAATATTGTATAGCAGATTTAAGCCGGTATAAAGAAAATAAGGTATGTATAAAAAAATAATATCATGCTCTTATTAAGCAGCTTCATATGTGTACCTACTTGCAATGTTTGGGATTAACCTAGGGATTAACATTACACTTTTTATAGTTTTTTTTTTTTGGGAAAGAAATAGTAATTATAATATTATTACATTATAAGGGGTTATAAGGGAAACTGATCACAAATCTGGAAAAACTTATGGTAAAGTAAGTCAAAACATGCTATATTGAAGATAAGGAATAATCTTGTTAATGTAGTGCTTTTCGATTCAAAACCCCTCAAAATCGGTGCTACAATTTTATTTAAATTTATCCGGGATCCAATTTTATGAAATAGCGTTTTTATTTGCTATTAAAAATATTTGTTATTGATAGAATAATTGTTTAATTTATTTTTAATATTTTTATTTATTAAAAAAAATACAAGTTCTAAAATGAAAATTTTCATCTTTTAATTTTCACTTTTTCTCTTATCGAAAAGGTTCCTTTTTATTATTATTTTTCAGTGAAACCACCAAGTCACTTTGTTAAATTTCATTTATTATTAACACAATAAAAATTTGGAGCCACCAAAGTTACAATCAGTTAAAAAAAAAATCTTGCTAGTCAAAAATATTCTTAAAAACACTTATTTTCTTTCTTTGATTATTCTAAGTAAAATATCCTTTTATCCAACAGAAAATCACCAAACACTTTTAACTTTACTCACAAAATATATTTGCCAATTTTCTTAGCCGTTACTCAAAATTGCACGAACTTCGGGTGATACTTTACTTAAACAGCACGACTGTAAGTTAACTTAAACGGCACGAACGTTGGATTGGAATTGACTCTTTTTAATAAAAAAAACTGACATTAACCATCCGATGGCACCCTCGTATCATCGGATGGTGGCTGGAATTCGAGTTTTGAACCACACAAACTTTGGATGAGAACTAACTTAAACCGCACGAACTTAGGATAAGAACTGACTTTCCTCTTTGGGAACAAAATGCTTAAATAGACCACTTCCATTAACCAACTAAGTGATTTTGGCAATTTATTTATGATTAATAGTTATTGAATTCAGGTGTTCGGAATTTGGCCTTAATCTGTCAAAAATCAATTATTTTGCAAAAATCCAGATTTATGGATTCCTTAAAAGCATTTTAATTACTTAAGTCCATTCAACAATTAACATCAAAATTCCATTATCTATAAGTCACATTTCCCTCTCTTAGCAAAATCTTGAATTTGATAGGTCTCTTGGTGTCTGATTTGGATTTAAAACTTTTAGTTTTAGACAAGTTTGCATTTTTTTTAATTTAATATTATAAAAATATAATATTTAAATATTTTTAAAAATAACTTAGTCGACCTAAGAGTAATAAAAAGAATTCCCATTTTTAATAAATGAAAATATTTCATTTTAATATTTATTTGGAATAATTAACTTAATAAAACTTTTAAATACTTCTTTTTTTTAAATTTTAACTAGTTTATTACAAAAAAAAACAAAAATTCAATTCAATATTTAATACCATTAAATGTTGTCTCTGATGTTACCATTAAATAAAAATGTTATGCACTTATTTTATTTAAAATATAAATTAATCTTGCTGGGCATTACATTAACAAAGCTTTAATCAGTTATATCTATACAGCGTGTTTTCGGATGTTATTACCAAATGGTAAACTTTTTAATTATTAACTTTACGAAAAAAAGTGTCTCTTCATAAAAAATCCTGCTTGATGAGAAAATACATTTCCACAAAAATATTTGAAGGTTGGATGTACAGGGTTGCTTAAATATGACTTGTTTTCAAATTAAAATAAAGGTTAATTTATAACTACGGTACCAAAAGTTAAAGGGTGCTTTCTTATGCCATTTTGTAAGGAAAAGGTTTTATAAACCTATGTCCGGAGTTGCTTCGTTTCTGAGATACAGGGCGTAAATTATTTTTTTAAGTCTGTTTTTTTCAAAATATCTTAAATACGAAGCCAGACACAAAAAAATGTACTACACTAAAGAGGTCTATTTTAAGTTCCTTTATAGAAAAAAATATATAAAAAACAACATAAAAAGCCAGTGGCGTACAGTGGGCATAACTGCCAATATTATTGAAAGAAAAATGTACTCCACTGGCTTTGTATGTAGTTTTTATATTTTTCCTATAAAGCATTTTTTTGTATCTGGCTTCGTATTTAAGATATTTAAAAAAACAGACTTGTTAAAAAATAATTAACGCTTTGTTTTTTAGAAACGAAGCAACTCCGTCGTATGTTTACAGGAACTTTTCTTCATAAAATGACATAATAAATCACCCTTTAAAGTTTTGTGCCGTAGTTAGGAAATACCCTGTAAATTAACTCGGTATATTTTTTTAAGCCACCCTGTACATTCAACATAAAATTATTTTTAAAATGTATTTTCTTATTAGGCAGGACTTTTTATGAAGAGGCACATTTTTTGTAAAGTTAATAATTAAAAAGTTTCCCATTTGGTAAGAACTTTTGAGGACAAGCTGTATAATAAAATCCTAAAATTAATAAGTAATTTTTGAGTAAAAAAATAAAAACAAATATCTACATTGAAAAGCAGATAACATATTTAATTAGGGGCGCAATTAGCGGGGGTTAGGGGTACTTAGCCCCCCAAAGTTATTGAGCATTTAAAATACAAGGTGTCTTTAAAAGGCCTGTACTAAGTTACCTATATTTTTGCTGTAAAATATAAGGGGAGCCACATGCAGTCATTTGCTTTTGTTCAAAGTGTCATTACTTTTTTCATATTTTTTGCACAAAAAAGATACAAGATAAATATTGCTACAAGCAAACGTTTCTGATGTATTGTAAATTAAACGTTTTATTTCACATAAAAATTTTCCTTTACACTTTTTTTTAGGGCACCCGGGTTTCACTTAAAGGTCTGCACAACTTGGTACTACAGTTTCTTTTCGCCAAAATACAACGATTTAACCCAATTTCCCTTAGTTGAAAAGTTGATTGTTTGCAAGATACAGGGTGTCCAAGTAAAAAAAATAAGGAAAAATTATAAATATGCCCTTAAATTTTTGGTAACCCTGTAAATTTTTGTAAACTGACTTTTAATTATCCCGTATAATAATATTACAATATTGCTTTTTGTAAAAGCACGGCATTGTACACCACTTAATTATTACTAACAGAACTATTTTTGTGCAATAAGACGGGTACGAGACTTGTCCCGAAATTGCTATCTCTTAACAGGAGCGGCTACAGACCGCAATGAAATCCGCGATGTTGTTAAGTCTTTACGAATTTATGGCGGGTGGTTCAATTCTTTTACATGCTAGAAAATTTTAAATTTGTGATGATAATTTAAGTGTTGAATAAGAGACATTGATAATGTTAAGCAATAAATAAAACAAAAATATTAACCTTAAAAAGAATTCTAAACCACTTAAAAACACATACACTCAGAAATTCAACCGTTAATTTGAATTTAAAAAAGGAAATTACCTATTCTCACTAAACCTACCAATCAGAACGCGACTGACCACGATCGTTAATCGCACGTCATCATCAATATCACTAATAAGGTAAAAAGCTCTTCGATGAAGTGAATAATGGTAACAGTTTTGGGAGACGCCAAGGTAGCATGATTTGAAATACATAAAGTTTACAGAAACTGCTGGTCTATATGTAAATGGGGAGTAATATAACTAACTCTTTTCGTAACAGCCAACATGATTGTATTTTGAAATACTAAAGATTTACTTTTGTCAAAAATAATAAAATAATTAAAAATGTATAATTACTTTGTGTCCCAGGATAGGTGTTACAAGAGGACAAAGGGACCAAAAATGTTGGAATTTTTAATCATCCTTTGGGGAAAACTGCTCGCTTGGTTCAAAACTAATAAATACAAAGTTTTACTCCTATTGCTAATATACAGGTCGAGTTGTAGCAAAAAATATGAAAAATGGCCAAAATTAAAGTCCTTTATTTTAAAAAACAGGACATAATTGTATAAGGAAATGTTGTAAAGAATTAAAACTTATGTTAAAATTTAAAGTTAAAGAATTAAAGAAAAAAAAACTTTATTTTTACATTATGCAATAATAGTTTTTAAAATACTTGGCTTTAGGCATGGAAATTTAAAAAATATTTAAAATGATTAAATTTTCTTTTAAATTTTGCTCCCTCTTGTCCATTATTTAAGCTGTAATGCGTAATGTACAAAATTGACAAGACAATAACATTTTTTTACTAACATGCTCCTGGGCATTTGTCATATTTTTAGTTATAACTTGCCCTTTTTTTTATCTTTGGACAAACCCCGAAGGCTAAAAGCCTAAATACTAACGTACCGTGGGTGTCTTAAGCGATGTAAGAGGGAGTTTGTTGACACGGGACTTAAATACTTGCAGATTTGGGGGAAGGAAAGACCTCCGCGGGCAGCAGGTTCCACAACCTAGAAACTCTAGGAATAAAAGAACGAACAAAGTGGGAAGTTCGGGGTCTGTCCAGTTTGACCGTATAGGGATGCATACGCGCGGAACCACGGGTTTCTCTGTTGGGAACCGTAAGTGGAGGAACTATACTGGACAATTCTTCAGAGCAGAAGCCATGGAAGTACCTATAAAAAGCGATAAATCCCCACAGCCCGACGATGTGCAAGAGAGGGAAGCCTTTCTGTAAGTGAAGGATCATTAATGAGACGAATAGCTCTTCTTTGAATAGAATCAAGAATGCTTAGGGTTGTGGGGGACGCCATGCCCCAGATATGAGAACAATATTCCAAGGGAGGTCGGATTTGGGACACATATAAAGTGTATAAATTAGAAGGGGAAAACTACTTTTGGCTCGAAAGTGAAATCCAAGCTTTTTGAGGCTGCCGTGGCTATAGATACAATGTGTTTATGCCAGTTAAGGTTACTTTCAAATGTGACGCCCACAAGATTAAAGGTGTCTTTGCTCTGTAAAACTTGGCCGTTCATAAGTAGAGGATGAGTATTTGATGACTCTTTTCGCGACAAGGAACATGATTGTGTTTTGGATGCATTAAAATGGACGAGATTTTTAACGCCCCAATCCAATATTAAATTAAGATCCTGCGAAAGAGATATCTGCATCGCTCTGCGTTTGTTTTCCAAGTCAGGTTTAGTAATGGGTTTAAGAACCTGAAAACTGGAGTGAAGGGTACTATCGTCGGCGAAACTATGAATGGAATTAGTTGTAGACGAGAGAAGGTCGTTGATGTGAAGAAGAAACAGCGTTGGTGCCAGAACTGAACCCTGAGGGACTCCAGCATTTACTTGGTGAAAGCTTGAAGAATGGCCGTCCACAATAACTGATATACGACGATCAGAAAGATAACTAGAGAGCCAAGTACAGAGTTTAATTGAAAGACCATAGGAGGGAAGTTTATTAAGAAGTGCGGCATGCCAGACCTGGTCAAAAGCTTTGGATATATCAAGAGCAACGATCTGGGACTCACCTAGAAACTCAAGAGACTTATTCCAGCAGTGTGATACGAAGGAAAGAAGATCTGCTGTAGATCTTTTGTGGCGAAATCCATACTGCCTGTCATGCAAAATTTTGTGTTTTTCTAAGTACTTAAGAATTTGTGAATTAATTAGTTTTTCCATTACTTTGCAAAGAACTGAGAGAATTGAAATTGGTCTATAGTTAGATGGAAGAGATTTAGATCCTTTCTTGGGAATAGGTTGAACACGTGCAGCTTTCCAGCTTTCCGGAAAGATACCTGTGTTGTAAGAAATTCGAAAGAGCCGAGTTAAGATTGGTGCAAGTTCTGGAGCACATTTTTTTAAAACGATTGCTGGTATGCCATCCAGCCCAGACGATTTCTTGGTGTTAAGGGAAGAAAGGATACGCTTAATGTGTTTTACCTTAAAAATAATATCGGGCATTTTATGAGGAACTGGGGTAACCGCTGGAATTGGATGATTTACGGGAGGGTCAAGGGTTGAATTGGCAGCAAATTGTTTAGCAAATAATTCTGCCTTTCCTTTAGCGGTAGAAACAATTTCATCTTCCAAAGCTAGTGGCGGAAAAGAACTGGTACAAAAATTCCTACTTATGTTTTTCGCAAAGGACCAGAAAGATTTGCTGCCATTTGAGCAAGAAAGAACTTTGTTTTTAATACGATTGTCGAAGGAGTCTTTGGCTTCAGAAATTGTTTGATTGTAGTAGTTTCTTGCTTCAATGCTGGCCTGTCGGTTTTCTGGACTAGGATCCTGTAGAAACTTTTTGTGAGCATGAACTTTTAAAATTCTAGCTTTATCACAAGATTTGGAAAACCAGGGTTTGTTATTGGATTGTTTGGGGTTCTTGATGGTGTGTGGAATATAGGTTTCAATGCCCAATTGAATTGATTCCGTCAGTTGACTGCAAATTTCAGAAGGATCACCAGAAGAAAAGCAGATGGAATTCCAGGGGTAAGTGGCGAAGAAGTCCCTCAGGCCATCCCAGTCGGCTGAGTTGTAGTGCCATACGGTGCGTGGTGGCATGTATTCATTTACCTCGGGATGTGCAGGGTAAGATATAGTAACTAAGCCATGATCTGAGCGACCTAGGGGAGCTGTGACAGATGTTTGATAGAGTTCGGGGTTGGTAGTAAGAAAGAGATCAAGGGGATTTGAACTATGATTTGGGACTCTAGGAAAGTAGGTGGGTTCCATAATAAGGTTGGTAAGAGAGTTACTGACTGCGAAGATTTCGGCTGCTCTGCCTTGGGGGTCAGTTTTTGAAGAGCCCAACCAATCCTTATTATGGACATTGAAGTCGCCAAGCACGATTATTTCAGCCGATGGAAACTGAGAAATTATGCTATCGATCTTTGTTGAAAGAAAGTCAAAGAATTCGACATAGGAATTATTAGATGGGGACCGGTACAAACAGCAGATAAATTTAGTTGAAGACCTAAGGGAAAGTTTAAGCCAAAGGATATCGGGCCTACCCGATTCAAGATTGGAAACTCGAGCACAAGCCAGATCGTTGCGGACGTAAGCACATACGCCACCATGTGGGCGAAAAGACGAAATAAGTTCGTAGCCTGGAAAGAGAAGGTGGCTGGTTGAAGATTTAGAACTTATTTGTGTTTCCGTTAGAAACAGTATGTGGGGCTTAGATGACTGAAGGTGATGGTGAACGGAGTTTATATTGGTGTTAAGCCCACATATGTTTGCAAAAGAAATTAAACTTCTCGATGAAGGCCTCCCGGATGCACCCCTCGCCCGGAGATCCGAATGGAGGGGTATTTTACCTCCGGAACATTTTACTTCCGGGTGTGCCGCCATCATTTGTACATAGTTTGGGGGTTAAAAGGAAAAAAAAGAAAAGAGAAAGAAGGAAGAAGGAAAACTGACTCACACACCCAGAACCCGAAACGTCCGTTAAGACTTCACGGGTCCTTTAAAGGGTGGTGGGGTGGTACCTCCTCAGGCGAGGAAAGCTCCTCTACCACCTACCAAGTTCTTCATATGTGTGATCAATAGAACTTTAGAATATAGTTTATTTTGGTAATTGTCTAGGTAAAGTTGCAGTATACGGGTTTTTTGGGGCGCTGATCACGAATCACGGAAACGTTTTGTTCTCAAGATATTCATCATCAAAGTTGACATTCAAACCATTATTAGTTTCACTATATTCCGTCTTCTTTTTGCACAAAATTCTTAATATAACACTAAATTGGCACACAATATTTTATGAACATCTTTAAAAAACATCTTTTTACTTATTTTACAAGTTTTTTTCAATAAATTCCAAAAATGTTGCTAACGCTAAACGCTGCAACGATGCATACACCTATGTGTATAATGGTTTTAGACATGGCGACTTGATTAAAAGCAAACCTTTTATATTAATAAAAAAAAGCTTAAAGTTAATAGAAAAAAACATGTTTTTTAAAAGGATTTTTAATGGTAAATGAAATATTGTGTGCCAATTTAGTGTTATATCAGGAATTTAGTGCAAAAAAGGGAAATATAGTAAAAATAAAGAGAGTTTAAATTTTAACTTTGATGACGAATATCTCAAGATCTAAAGGTTTCCGTGTCATATTCGTGATCAGCGCCCCAAAAACCACCTATAACAAATTTCGTCAATATCGAAGTTACCGCAACTTTCTAGACAATTATCTTTATTTTTATACATTTTTGTTGGAAAATATTTATTTCACGGTGATTCAGAATTTATGAAATCGATTTTAGAAACCAGCAAACTCTAATAAAAAGTAAATTTTTCTAAATTAGAATTAATAATTTTTGATTTTAAATTACCAAAGGCTTAATATTATTATCCTACAAAGGCTTAGTAAAATAGCTATAAAATTTTAAAAATACCTCCTTAACCTTACCAATCAGAATGAGGCTGACCACGATCGTTACTTGTTCATTTGATGATGTATAAGTATATTAACCAATAATAGTTCCAAACAGAGTAACACATAGTGACACTTTCAAGCATTCTTTTATAGTCCAATTTTAGAGGACCTGAACTTCCCACATTTCTTATGTTTTTCATTCCCAGAGTGCCCTGACTGTGTATGTATAAAATATTTTTTTCTTTTTCCTAAGTCTTGAGGTCCATTGTTAGTTTTATTGTCTTTTCATCGACCAGCACAGGATTAAAAAAACTTTTACCGAACCGAGTAAAATGTTTATTTACATATGGCTACAAAACATATTTTTTTAACATTTAGTTAGGTATAACAAAGAGTATATGATAAATATATATACTTATACATACTTACTTTATAATAATTACTTTTTATAATATTGGACCACCTATATTGCGGATTTTGAACTAAAAATGTTAAGACAATAAAAAAATTAAACTGCAATTTATTTATAGGTGTAGTACAAAAAAATTAAAATATGTACTTTTGTTTAGTTTTTTTTTGTTTTTATCTTTGGACAAACCACGAAGACTAAAAGCCTAAATACTAACGTACCGTGGGTGTCTTAAGCGAGGTAAGAGGGAGTTTGTTGACACGGGACTTAAATACTTGAAGATTTGGGGGAAGGAAAGACCTCCGCGGGCAGCAGGTTCCACATTCTAGAAACTCTAGGGATAAAAGAACGAACAAAGTGGGAAGTTCGGGGCCTGTTCAGTTGGACCGTATAGGGATGCATACTCGCGGAACCACGAGTTTCTCTGTTGGGAAGCCGACACTAGTCACAAACACTTTAAAACACACAAACAACTCACATAAATCGCGTTATTTTAACTTTCATCACGAATTCCACTAACAAAAATTTATTGTTTGGATTCCATGCCTGCGTCGTGACGTCAGAACTAAATGCGCGAATTGTGGGTTAATTTGTTTTGTTTTGGTTTTTGGTTTAGCGCCAATTGGTTCAACCAAGTCAAAGACTTTTTCTATAGTGTTTTTAAGTAAAAAATGCTGTTTTTTTTTGCTTTGATTGTGCAAAATTATTTGCGATCCAATCAAATTTATGATTACCGTAATTTTTTAGTTTTGAATTTTTATCTTCCCATATGAATGTTGGCTTATAAGTTTCTTTTCCCGCTTACCAATAAAATATTAATTAGAGGTACAACCCCTTCTAATTTGTACACTTTGTATGTGTCCCAAATCCGACTTCCCTTGGAGTATTGTTCTCATATCTGGGGCATGGCTTCCCCCACAACCCTAAGCATTCTGGATTCTATTCAAAGAAGAGCTATTCGTCTTATTAATGATACTTCACTTACAGAAAGGCTTCCCTCTCTTGCCCATCGTCGGGCTGTAGGGGATCTATCGCTTTTTAATAGATACTTCCATGGCTTCTGCTCTGAAGAATTGTCCAGTATAGTTCCTCCACGAAATTGAAAAAAATGGACATCAATGCTTTTAAATTAGCGAATGTTTGTATTGATATAATAATCATGAATGTTGATAAAATTGTGCGAAAATATTTGTTTTACAGTATACAGGGTGATCATTTTTAAATCGGCACTATTGCTAACTTCTTTATTATTGGAGATACGAAGTCGGTTAAATTAGAGAAGTAGTAGTATTTTTCCGCTGATTAACGTGCGGTCAACAAAAAAACAATTGAACATCGGGTTTTCGATTTATTTAAAAAAATATACTTTTTTAAATGAAACACCCTGTATATTATATCAGCAATCGGAAGTTCTATCAAGAAGTTTTAAACAAAGTCCTCATGTGTTATATCCAATTTTTAATAGTTTCGGAAATATGGCCATCCTCGGGAATTTGATAGTAAACTGGCATTATAAAAATAGAACACCCTGTATATTGCATCACCATTAAATAGATATTTTAAAGAGCTTTAAGAAAATACCACATTTGATATGTCTATCTCTTATAGTTTTGAAAATATGGCCATCAAAATCTGAAAATTATGTTAAATTTTCATTATTTCCACAGCTTCAAGCTATAAGCACTAAGTTTAGTGTCAAAGATAAAATAGACATTAATATCTACTATTTTTTCGATTTGAATGGCCATATTTCCAAAACTACAAGAGATAGACATATCAAATGTGGTATTTTTAAAGCTCTTTAAAATATCTATTTAATGGTAATGCAATATACAGGGTGTTCTATTTTATAATGCCAGTTTACTATCAAATTCCGAGGATGACCATATTTCGAAACTATTAAAATTGGATATAACACATGAGGACTTTGTTTAAAACTTCTTGATAGATCTTTCGATTGGTGATATAATATACAGGGTGTATCATTTAAAAAAATATATTTTTGCAATAAATCGAAGCCCGATGTTCAATTGTTTTTACAGCACGTTAATCAGCGGAAAATACTACTACTTCTCTAATTTAACCGACTTCGTATCGCCAATAATAAAATAGTTAGCAATAGTGCCGACTTAAAATGATCACCCTGTATACTGTAAAACAAATATTTTAAGTTTACAGATTAACCTAACCATGGCCTGGCTTGATTAATGCAAAACCTTAAATCTCAATTTATTTGATTCATTTACAAATTTGTTTTGAATCCGTATCGACTAATGCAAAATAAATAAATACCGCTGCAGCATGTGAAAGAAAAGCATTTTTTATAAGAATAGCAAATATTAGCAAATAAAAAATTTGCGCTTTTTTTCTCTAAAGGTGGCCCGGTCAAACAAGATATTTGCGAAGTTATACAAATGTAAACTTTTTTTTATAAGTCAACGGAAACGTTAACTTTATAAAAAAAGACTGTAAATTAAAAAAAAGCGTTATCGTGTACTTACTGCATAATTTTCAAATAATTAACAGAAATATACTACATCAGGTTAATAGATTTGGCACACAAAAAATAATTTTTAAACAACTAATACTTTTGTAGTACAATTTTTTTTTAATAGACAACGTTTTTGCCTAAATTTTTGTGACTTACGGAAGGGCAAGTTTCAATTGAATTTATTTGGAAACTAAAAGTTGTAAAAAAAAATTAATGTGCACCAACATAGCCTAGGGTATTGCCAATTTGTGACAATGAAAAAAAATTGTACTTTTCAATGTTGACTTTATACCCAGATGTCCACTTTTTTACCCATATCCAGCCTTTGGATGTGTGAAAAACGCATGAGAAAGAAATATGACAAGAGTATAATCTATTGCTTTTGGTCTTGCTGACCCCTATGTTTTTGCAGAGCTTAAGTTTATTGCTTTTTAAGCATGCGATTGTTTGCACAGCTAAGCGGCAAGACTGCCTCTAATAGGTATGTTCTTGAGGGTAAAAAACGTCAACGTCGTGTGACGTCACACTAAATGCGCGAATTAACCTCACTTCAGATCGCAACGTTGCCAAGTCGAGGATAAGTCAAGGATTTCATTGCGGTCTGTAGCCGCTCCCCTCTTAACACACTATGCAGCGATCTCGCTTTGTCGTTGCTTTACTTGCCTTATGATAATAAAAAGTTTTTTTTTAATTTTTATACTGCCGAAGATATTGAAAAAACAACGCTAATATTCTATAAAAGTATATAATACTAGCGGACCCGTGGCCACTTTGTTTATTACATTTTTTTTGAGCATTTTGTTCAATCATATTAAAACAAGGGCTATAGCACTCCTGAATATTATACAAATGGTGTAGCTTTCCGATTGTAAAACAATTTTCATGATCGTTTTAGTATTTCCGTAGATTAGGTTTTACAAACAAACAATGAAACCTCATTATAATATTACAAATAAGGTTTTAGGTTAAATTCAATTCACTTTGATTAAACCAAAAGTTTTTTTCTTGGCAACTAATATATAAAGTTTAAAAATTAAAGGGAATATTTAGTTTATTTTTTATTTTATAGTAGGCATATTAAAAACATGTTAATTCTAATCAGTAAATTTGTTACAAGGTAGCATTACGTTGGAGAACTGAAAAAGAAGTTGTTAGCGGTAAAGGCCAGTTTGTTTGTGGAGATAAAGTATGTGATGAAAAAGAGGACCTTCGGAGTTGGGAAGTAAATTTTTCCTATCAAGAAAAACAAGAAAGAAAAAATGCTTTAGTTAAAATAAGTAAGTATAAAAAAGGATTATAGCAAATATTTAATTTTAATTTATAAGATATAGAAGGCTAGATGGAACGCGTCGAATTTCGATGGATTTACCCTGTTATATACAGCGTGCTCCATAAAGTGTGCTTCAAGTTAAGAGCTGTTTTATTTCTTATTTGTCAAAGCCAGCTTGTATTTTTGTAACGCTCTTTAAATAATCTTTCTGATGGTGCTTTAATATGCAGGATGTGCATCTAAAAAAAACATAAATTTTGTCCTATCCTGTATATCATAAGAGATAAAAGTATTTAATGAAAAATAAGGATACTACGGAATTATCCAAATAAAATAGTATTTTCCTTTCTTTAATACGTTCAAAAATAAAAAAATAGTTGCGGGCATGTAAATTTATTACGTTTCTAACGGGAATTAAAAAGGATTCTTTAGGATGGTATATTAGTCCAATTAAATAGACGCTGAAATTACAATTTGGGGGAAGTAAATGAATTTTTGACATAAGTTATTTGAAAGTGTCTACAAACAAAAAATATTTAAAAAAATTCAACCCCTGGAAAAGGTGGAAAAAAATAAATAGAGTTTTTTTTGGAATTACTTTAAATCGGTTGAAGCTACAAAAAAATTCTTTACAAAAGTTGTAAAACTAAAAATTATAAATCAAAATGGTCTCTATAATTTTTTTCCCCAGATGACATTAGGGTTGCTAAAACTTAAGGGATGATAATTTCAATTAAAAAAAATCATAACTGTTTAACAAATTCATGAATTTGCATTTATTTTTGACATAATAACCCTTAGAGTGTCTACAAACGAAGTGTAGAAGACAATTTGTTTTAACCTCCCGGAGAGGGGTTACAAAAAAATGTAATGTGTTTTTTGGAATTATTTTAAAATGGTTAAAGTTAAGAAAAAGTTTTTTACAAACGCTGTAGAGTTAAAAATTCTACATCAAAATGGTCCTTATCATTTCTTTTTTCAGATACTATAAGGGTGGCTCAAACTTAAGGGATGATAATTTTAATTAATAAAATCATTACTGTTTAACAAATTTATGGATTTGCAAGTTTTTTTGAAATAATTACCTATAAATTATCTATAAACGAAGTATACAAGAGTTTTTGTTTTAACCCTCCGAAAAGGGGTTGAAAAAAAAGAAATAAGGTGTTTTCTTGAAATTACAAAACGGTTGATGTTAGAGAAAAAAATCCCAACAAAAGTTTTAGAACTAAAAATTTTACATCGAAATGGTCTTCATCATTTTTCCCCAGATAACATTAAGGTTGCTAAAACTTAAGGGATGATAATTTCAGTTAAAAAAAATCATAACTATTTAACAACTTCATGTATTTGCATGTCTTTTTGACATAATTAACTTTAGAGTGTCCAAAAACGAAGTGAAGAAGATATTTTGTTTCAACCTGCTGGAAAGGGGTTGAAAAAAGGGAATTATAGTTATTTATTAGATAAGTGAGTTATATTACATATAAGTCACGCAAGAAAAGTTTAACTCTCGAGCCCGAAGGGCGAGAGAGGTAATTTTCTTAAGTGACTTATATGTAATAACTCACGTGTCTAATACAAAATTTTATCCAATACTTTCGTATAAATCGTTTTTAATATCGAAAATAATTTGAAAACGTCATCCATTATTTGTTACTTGTCATTGTCAACACCAGCAACAAAATTTTGTATTGTCTATAATTCACTAGTGAGCTAAAGGGTACTTTAGCTCACTAGTGACTTATAGTACACTTTATATCCTCAAAATCTGATCAATTATGTAGATATTATATGTAAGTGTTGGATAAATGTGTTTTATTGGAATTATTTTAAAACGGTTGGCGATAGTGGAAAAAATATTTACGAAGTTGTAGAGATAAAAATTCTTCATCAAAATTGTTCTCATTATTTTTTTCTTAGATGACATTGGGGTGGCTAAAACTTAAGGGATAATTATTTTAATTTAAAAAATTATACCTATTTAACAAATTCATGTATTTGCATTTTTTTGACATAGTTAACTCTAATGGTGGGTTTATAAAAAAATTTAGCATTTAATTTAACATTTAACATTTAGCATTTAGTATTTAACAAAAGTTCGGCTTATGGTGATTCATGTAGACGTTCATAAAACTCATTTAACATTTAGGATTTAACATTTATCATTTAAGAGTTGGTCAACTTTTATCTTCTTAAATTAAATGCTAAATGAAAATTCGACTGCGCATGTCAAAATCTGTTAAATATCGGAATGTTTTCTGTAATGTCATAATTTGATATATTTTGGTTTTATTATTGTTTTGATCGATCTGCGCTAAGTTAAAGATGGACTCGCCGAATTGTGAAATTAATAAAGTTTTTGTAATGGGATCAATGTTATTACTGACAAGCAAGCGGCTGTCTTCTGTCAAAAGTCAAATATCATTACAATGCGCATGACCAAACATCTAATTTTAATATTTTTATGAACAGTGTCTAAATTACTAAATGCTAAATCTTAAATGTTAATGGTGGGTTTATAAAAAAAATAGCATTTAATTTAACATTTAACATTTAGCATTTAGTATTTAATACAAGTTCGGCTTATGGTGATTCATGTAGACGTTCATAAAACTCATTTAACATTTAGGATTTAACATTTATCATTTAAGAGTTGGCCAACTTTTATCTTCTTAAATTAAATGCTAAATGAAAATTCGACTGCGCATGTCAAAACCTGTCAAATGTCGGAATGTTTTCTGTAATGTCACAATTTGATATATTTTGGTTTTATTATTGTTTTGATCTGCGCTAAGTTAAAGATGGACTCGCCGAATTGTGAAATTAATAAAGTTTTTGTAATGGGATCAATGTTATTACTGACAAGCAAGGGGCTGTCTTCTGTCAAAAGTCAAATATCATTACAATGCGCATGACCAAACATCTAATTTTAATATTTATATGAAGAGTGTCTAAATTACTAAATGCTAAATCTTAAATGTTAAATGTAAAATGTTAAATGATAAATGCTAAATTTTTTTATAAACTCACCATAAAGTGTCTATAAATGAAGAATAAAATAGTTTGGAGAGAGTTTATGTTTTTAAGTTCACAGGACCTAAAAATAAGCTCCTACAAAAATTTTTACTGAGTTTTGCAACTCCCTGTTTCTTTTAATTTTAATATTAAACATGCACATTTTGCTGCCCAACCTCCAAATTTTTTTGCCGGGTATCGCACAACTTAGAAAAAAGCTGGCGCCGCCACTGACTGGTATGTTACCGCGTTAAAGCCAATACTTAAAAAACTCGCGAAGTCAAGTCGACAAATATATATTTTTTTAATATGCAACTAAAATAATTGTCTTTCCTACAAAAAGGAGGCAATTAAACAATAAAAAAAAAAAAATTAGTAGGTCTCGGTAACCAGAGAACACATAACACTAAC
>JACEGR010009359.1:0-27384 GCA_014170235.1 Listronotus bonariensis
AAATAAAATTGTATGAAAAATACCTCATGTAATGGTCTCCGATGTTGAGTAGTTACGTTTGTTTAAAAGTCTTGAACTCAATCGTGACTTAAATATACCATTTCGTGAATGGGAGTTACATGAATATCCAGTACTACAGGAGACAATGAGACACACATGGGCTGTAAAAGTACTGCTCTTATTGCTCGACCTCGTTTCCTTATTTTTGCCCTATCAAGCAACAGAAAAAACAAAATTGACAAAAATATGAGTGTATTTGATCATGGTAATTTCTCAAACTTTAAACTCTTTTTAAATTCAGACATGTATCCTTACGACACTCTAAACCTAAATTTTGATACCAAACAATGGGCTCTACTATATGAAATGTATGCACAATTTTAACGGAGTTTTTACTACAAACGTCATGGGGAACCATGCTACGAACCTATAAAATTCCATGGAGTATGTCCTTTTGTGGTAGTTGACTGTTCGCGTCAGAACGAAGCACTTAAAACCGGAGCAATAGATATTCGCTTGGAGTTTGAAACGACTAAAAATATACCCAAGAATACTACAGCCTATTGTCTTATACTACATGATCGTTTGGTGAAATACAACCCCTTAACTAATATAGTGAAATCAATTGCCTAAGAAGTTTAAATGTAATAAAAGAAAAAAATGTTTATCGTAGACGTACAAGGATTTCAATACAAAACAGGTGACTTTATTTGTAAGGAATTGGCCATTGTTGATGTTAACACTGGTGAAATTTTTCATACTATGGTAAATTATCCACATCCAATGGAATGGTTCAGCGAGCAAACTCAAAACAGAATACAATGGCTTACCAATAATATTCATGGCCTTGAATGGAACTATTCTAGTTTTAAATTTATACCTTATGAACAGATTTCTAGTTATATAAAAAATATTGTTAAAAATGAGCTAATTTTCGTTAAAGGATATGATAAAAAAGTTTGGCTAACTAAATTTCTTAACAATCAAATAGAGGAATTTTTATTTATAGGGTGTCCAAATTTAAATAAATTAAAGAGATTAGAATGTAGCAACGAAGATTTTCATTGTAAAGATCATAATAATGATACTAGTAATTGTTCAAAAGAAAATGCTTTATTATTATATAACTGGTATATAAATAAAACAACTTAAACTTATTTAAGTCTTTTAATTAAATATCTATACCTACCTACCTACCGACCTACCTACCTACCTACCTACCTACCTGTCTATCTATCTAATAGTGAAAAACAATAATTTAAAATAAAACACATATACTATACAAATATTTTATTTAATAATTATACAAACTGTACAAATTCATATAAATTAAAAATTAAATTTTAGGAAAATTACATTCTTAGTTATTTTTACGTCTATGTCTATCTTGAGCCTGTTTTTCTTTTCCACCAAGATAGTGTGGAAGGTATATGCTTTGCACCTCCATCTCCCTTAAAATACTTTTGAATTTCACAAGCTAAGCACTTATCATGAGGGACATCAGTTTCCCCCTTACATTTGGGACACTTGTCTCTTACTGGTATTGGCATTTTGATTATACTGATATATTTTTATTAAAAACTTACATTTTATAACATTTTGCTTTATTTACAACTAAGGCATTAAAAAAATCTATAAAGGCTATCCCTAAATCTAGTACTATTAATATTTATCTTATTATATAAGCAACTGTTTAATTATAATATACGTTTATTATTCTTATTTTTTACCACAAATACAATACAATGCATACAGTGTAATAATAAAATCCCAGCAATAACCTAAGGGCATATCCTCTCTACATACAATCTTCTTCCAGTCTTCGTTCTGCTTTGGTATGTTCTCTGGCACAGGTAAAGCATACGTATGCCCCTAACATATATTTACATGACAAATATTGTCTTCCCTGGACAGTTCTATTGGTACGAAACTTGCGGTTGCACCATTGACAGAAACTATGGAGGTCGCAAAGTTTATTTTCGTACCTGGTTGTCCTATAGTATCGTCCAGGAAACGGGCAATTTCTAGAATTCAAATTTCCATCGCAACCAGCCATGTCGAACAAAATTATGTTTACTTAATCAAATGTTTTAATAAATACTTACGTTTTCTAACATTTAATGCATTATATACTATTTTCTTTATCTACACGAGTTTGAACTTTCTTATCTGTAATTTAACCTTTCTCTTTTAACTAAGACATTTTAAAAATCTAATAAAATTTTATATTAAAGATTATGATCAGTAATATGCATTGATTATTTAGCACGTTCTTAGGTGGTAGGTAGACAGGTAAGTAGGTAGATAGGTGGACAGTAAAACAAAAATAATATTATAACACTAAATATTTTATTATTATTTTATAATTTATAAAATATTTAATCACTTTCATATTCTCCTTCTTCCCCTGGTGCTCCGAATTTGGCTTTGGTTTCTTATTTGGGGTTTTACTCTTCGCAATAATGATGAGGATGTCCCTGCTTCGGCTTCAGGCTCATCCTTTCCCTCTTCGTTAGCGATAATGGCTGCCAAGTCGTATCCAAATCGCCGGATACCCTCCCGCAATAAATCATACTCATCATCATTGTCAATATTTGCCCTTATATACTTAACAGGCAAATTTTCCAATTTTTTCTCCAAAGTTTTTCGCTTTGGGCTGTATGACAATGATATGACCTTCAAATTTTCTGAATTATATCTAATGTTTTCTAAGCCAAACCTGTAAACAATACAATACAATTTTAATAGTTGATCTTTTTAGATTTAATTTTAGATGTAAAAATAAAACTCCATATTTACTTACCGAAACACCTGTTTCAATAGGACATAAAACATTTTCGTTGGAAGCCTGTCCAAGTCCAACGATTGCACAATAATGGTTGATGGAATATATAGACCGGCCATGTTGTTTTTCTTATTAATAGCTAATATTACTTAACTTGAATAGAACAAATTACTTATGATTATAACAATTTAAAAACCACTATTTATGTAGAAAATTTAACAAAAAAAAATACTTGTTATCAAATAGAAACAGCATGTAGGAAAAAACCCGTTTGCGTAATGCACTTGCAAGAAAACACATTATCAACATTATTATTGTTTCAACTGGTATAAAATGTGTTATTAAAATGTACATTTATCATTTTACTTAGCACATTTTTATAATGAGTATTAGTATACAGCAACAAAAACATGCAAGAGTTGAGTGTCTGGCTGCTGCAGTTATCAGAAAATTTGAACGGGTGAGCAATTTGATTAAAACTAACAACGACTTTTTAAAGTGGAATAAACATTTAAAAATATTTATTAATTTACTTAAAAGATGTATTAGAAAAAAATTAGGTTGTGTCAAAAATTTTTCACGTGTTAAATCACAATTAGCAGTTTTGTTAAATTATAGATTAAATCTTAGAAATAAAAAAAAAAATAAAAAACCTAGGAAACACTGCAATCTTGTTTGGCAAGATGTAGAGTCTTGTTTTAGGAATAAACTTTGTACCTAATTATAAATTAATTTTTTCTGTTAAATAAATGTATGCCAAATTAAAAACACTATTTTACAATATTTAAAATTATTATTTTTCCTATTCAAATCGACTCATACTTAATTATTACTTAAAATTATCAATATTACAATTAAAGCTATTTTTTAATTAAATTTATTGAGAACGTCATGGTCATAAACTTGTGTAGAGAATTTTATTTTTAGTTACCAATTCATTCTGATGACTCATCAGATGATGATGATGATAGTGATTTTCGAGGGCGGATGCTATCAAAGCGCTTTTGCATTTTTCGCGCTATTTAGGCACGTTTTCTGTCACACTGTAGACACATAAAATATCCAAATCCCATATATTTACACCTCAAGTAATATAGTCCCTCTGTTGCGTCTGCGTCTCTTGTGCTGCTAGGAAACTTGCGTGCACAGTAGTAACAAAAACTATGCAAATCACAAATTTTATTGTTGTATTTTGCGGTTGTATAATAACGTCCAGTAAATGGACAATTACCGTTTTAATCCTCCATCACAAGTAGCCAAGTCAGCCAAAGAAAACGGAACCGGATATATTCGGTCCGGGTCTACTCGTTCATCATCCGAACTAGTCATAGTAACCAAAATTATAATTACTTCTAGTAATGTTTCTATTAAAACAATATCTAAAAAATAAAAAATTATATAAAATTTTTGGTATTTTAAACTTAAATATATATATATTTTTTAGTTTCCTATTATAAGTGTAATATTATTTTTACTTATTTTTAGTAAACCAATCCTAATTTAGAAAGGTTTAAATAAAAAATAAAATTTTTAATAAATTTTATTATACATGTTACAAATGCAAAGTCTACAAAGTTGTATTTTAAGTTGCGTTACGTGTAATATTGTAACTATATTTTTTTGTTTCCTATTAGAAGTATAATAATTTCACATATTTTTATTTTTTAATTTAAAATAAATAAAATTTTATTAAATTTTGCTATTTTAATTTCAAATAAAATATAAAATTTTTAATAAATTTATATTTAATCACAATTATAAGTATAAGTGTTACAATTAATACACATAGTACATAATAAGTTTAAGTTCCCCTGTTTTATTTCATTACAATTATGACAAAATTTTATTGATTTTAGAGACTCCTCACAAAAAGATTTAATTGTCGCTGTCTTCTCCTTTGTCGTGATTTTCTTTTTCTGACGAGGTTGGAAGTAACTCTGGTTCTGATCTTCGAGGTCTTTTTGGTGAAGATGGCGGTGTGGGAGGTGGTGTTAATATCATCTCCGGTTCCGTTTCCAGTTTCATCCATTGATTGTTCCGGAATATTTGACAAGAGATAGATATCGTCGCATGAAAACAATTCGGACAATTGGGTAAAAAGGTTGACGTATTCGCTTGGGGTTTCGGTACTGTAGTTTTTCTCACTGCATACAGGAAGATTGGTCCAATTTGGCGATAATTGCAAGTTGTACATCGTGCTACTTTACGTCCCTTTGCTAAGAAATTTTTTCCTCAGACATTGCTTTAATTTTTTGAAATTTTAGAATTATTATGCACTATGTGATTTTTTTATAAAATATTGAGAGAATATTGTTAATTTCGATGTTTATGTCTTAATATCTATAATCTAAGTAATTTTAAACGTTATTCGGAGACTTGGGCGGTGAAGGATGTACTTTCCATCAAAATTACGATTTTAGTCGTAGAACCCATCTTAACCCATCTATTTTGATTTTTTAGGACTAATTATTCTTAGTATTAAGCATTAATTTAGCAATTATATCTAAATTTTAAGAAGGTTTATTTAAAATTTAAATTTTAATGGTTCTTACCAAAAAGTTTTCTGATTATTCATCAATTTCACTAGTATTACCATTCGGATTATCATCAATTTGTAAAGTGGTTGTTTGAGTTATTTTTTCCTCGTCAAATCCAAAGTAGTATTGTTGTAGGGCTTGTTGAAAGTATTCAAACTCCTGCTGATTTGAAGTATTTAATCTTGCATATTTTACTGGCAAATTTCCAAATTTATTAACCAAAGTGTCTTTTTCGGCGAATATTTTAAATTTATAAAGACCTTATCTTCGTTAAATGATATGCTTTCAACCCCATATCTAAAAATAAAAAATATAATGTAGCTATTACTTTAAGTCTTTATTTAAAACTTACTTAAATATATTCTTAAATACCACTAGAGCCATTGGTAACGGAAAATTTTGTTGGTCCAAAATAGTGATGACAATAGTACAAGGAACAGTAGCCATTTTTTTAAATTAAATTTAGTTTCTAAAAATTTCAATTATTTTTAAATATTTTTATTAAACAAAAATAAAAATGGTAATATTCGTAATCGTATAATGTATTTTTTTCAATAAAATTATTATAGCACTCCAAAACTTCGTTATAAAAATAGTAAATTGGTTTATAATGCTTAATTCTTTTTAAAGCTCTTTTATAACGTTTTGGATACAAAAAACTTTTTCCTGGCTACTAAAATCTCTGTCCAATTCTTCTGGTGTTTTAGAAACTGTCGCCGAAACTTGAGTTTTGGCCGAAACTGGCCGAAACCGAAATTTCGGTCGGACACTAATTGCAACTAATGTTAAAGGCAATTTGTACGAACTGATTTATGTATTTGCCATTTGTAGGTACAACTGTACTACCATGATCGTGGATATGCTTAAGGAACCGTCTGGCAAATTTCATAACTTTTGCAGGATCAGTTATGAAGACTTTGAGTTGCTTTTGAATAAAATTGGTCCCCAAATACAGAAAATGGACACGCAATTCAGGTTATCCATACCAGCAAAAGAAAGACTAGCTGTTACGTTGAGATATTTGGCATCTGGCGACTCATATCAAAGCTTAAGTTTCCTCTTCAAATTTTCTCCCCAAATAATATCGGTGATAGTGCCAGAAGTATGCCAAGCACTTGTTATTGCACTATCAGAGCATTTAAAGGTATTTATATTTAATATTTTATTATAAAAACATTTAAATGGACACCATAAAAATAATGGAAAAAGTTTTAAAGAAAAATTAAATATATTAATAATTCTAAGTAACAAAACAAAAACAAACAAAAAATAATATGAACCAGGTTTACTCAGTTTTCTCTCAATTACCAGTTAGATATTTCATCATCACAAATATCCTGTGAGCTAGATTGCAATGTAAGAGAGAATTGCTGCTGTGAAGCTTCATTTACAACGGAAAGTGGCTGCAGAGTAATGTAGCGACTGTTCGACTGTTCATAAAAACTGGATGTCGCCTGTGATTGTGCACATGAAGAGGCAGGAAAAGGCAGTGGTGTTGCAATAGCGGCCTTTACACGTAACGTTTTAACCGCGCGCCTGCGGAACGCGTGATTGCTCGCATGCAAATTTGGACGGTCAAAACTGCGATCAAAACTGTGGCTCAAAAAACTCGTAATTTACCAAGAAACTCTTGCGTTTGGTTAAAACTGTTTGGAATGAATAGCGAGCGTAAATCCTTACGTGTAAAGGATAAATCGCGCGCGATTACGTGGCGCGTGGAACGAGACGTGGAATTTGTATTTTTTGAAAAGGTTTAGGAGAGGTTTTCTTTATATTATTTAATTTGTATATTCAAATATGTCGGTATCTGAGGAAAATAAACGTATAATTGCTATAGTGGCAGCTGGAATAACAATGATGCCCAAAAAATCGAATAAGCGGAAGCGTAGTGTTTGGGTTAAGGATTACCGGTAAGACTTATGTTTAATTACTTTTTTATATGTAACGTTTGTAACTGTACTTCGTTTCTTCATCAAAATAATATTACAGGTCCCGGTATAATGATATTCCATTAATTCAACATTTGCGAGAAAACTATCCTGAAGATTATAAAAATTACCTAAGAATGGACAATACTTGTTTTGACTATTTGCTGAATTTGGTAAAAGTGAGAATATTAAAAAAGACACTATCATGAGGAAAGCCATTGGTGCCGAAGAAAAACTAGTTGCTACTTTGAGATTTTTGGCCACTGGGCGTTCCTATGAGGACTTAAAATTTTCCACAGGGATATCTGCACCAACTTTAAGCATTTTAATACCACAAACTTGTAAGGCTATATACGAGGCATTGAAAGAAGAACATATGAAGGTAATAATGTAACGTTTATTACTATAAACAAACCAAAAATACAAGAATGACAAATTACAATAATTGTATATTCTCATAATAATGTTTCACACTATTTTGCAAACTGTGTTCTATTTCTACTTCACTACTATTTGAATATGACGGAAATGTTACTCCACCAGGGGATGGTGTAGGGGTTGGTACGTACTGATTTTGAGACGTTGATGAGCTCGCAGATGAAAAACTTCTTAAGTTGCAAGAGTTTTGGCATATATCTGTATTTTCAGATAATTGATTTCTTAATCCTTTTAATAGTGCAGAATTTATTATGGACTCTGCATATAGTGCTTGATCGGGTTGCATTCTTTGTAGTTTTTTGGCAATATTACAACCTATGGCGTCAAATTCACTCATATTTTTTGGGACGTCAATGCCGTTGTGCAGACTTTCATAAATTCATGCTGGGTCTCCTCAATTGTTCTTTTATTTATTGGTTTTTTAATAACGGGTTTGGGCAACTTTCTAACGAAATTGTCTTCATTTTCTTCTCCCTAAAAAGAATAAAATATATACATATATTTTTTAGTTTCCATCGACGGAGGAAGAATGGATGCTAATTGCAAAAGGATTTTACGAAAAATGGCAGTTTGTAAACTGTGGTGGTGCACTAGATGGGAAACACATTCGTATAGTACCGCCAGCCCATAGTGGAGCGATGTATTACAATTATAAAAATTTTTACAGTATCATTCTTCTTGCCATGGTAAACAGTAATTACGAATTTATTTACGTGGACGTTGGGAAAAACGGAAGATTGTCAGACGGGGAGTTATAAGTTATACTGACTTTTATAAAAAATTATTGACTAAAAACCTTAACTTACCCGATAATACAAAAACTATTAAGAATTTAAATTTTGTGTTCATTGGAGATGAGGCATTTCCCTGAATGAACATATCCTAAAACCTTATGCTCAAAGAGAATTAGACAAGGAAAAACGAATTTTTAACTACAGATTGTCGCGCGCCAGAAATGTAGTGGAAAATGCATTTGGAATAATTGCTTCTAGATTTCAGATATTCCATAGACCTATTAATATGAAACATGAAAATATTTGTTATGTTGTTCTGGCCATTTGTGCCTTGCATAATTTTCTTCGTAATCGCTCCACTTCTTATGTTAGTGCAACAACTTTTGATAGGGAAGACACATCACATAATTTGTTAAAAGATGGTGACTGGCGAAATAATTCAGTTAATATTACAAATATGCAACCAAGTAGATCTACAAATCCAACATCTGCATCAAAAGAAAACAGGGACAATTATAAATCCTATTTTAACAGCGCCCAAGGTGCAATTCCTTGGCAAGAAGAAATGATTAAGTTGGGAAAATGTTAGTAATCAATAAAATATGTTTGTTTGGAAATAAATAATACTTACATCGTTTTCCTCTTGATTATTATTAGGCTGTGACGTAGTAGATGCGTTAATATTAGATCCTTCACCATATTCAGATTCTATCAGATCTTCGGTAGTTTCCTCGTCAATATTCGATACACTATTAGCCGGAATCTCTTCATCCATGGTGAATAGAAGGAGGTCAAAATACCATAGCACTGGTGTATATAAATCATCTTGAGACATTCCAGACCTTTTGCTATCCTTCACTTTTTTCAACTCTTTTCTAAACGATCCCCTTAGACTCTGAATTTTTTAACAACAAAATCTTTGTTGGCCTCCGGAAACCCAGCTTCTTTACAGAATTTAACGAGTTTATCATAGGCGACATTTTTAAGATTTCGGTTACTGTATTCCTTGCTTTTTATTTGCCAAAAGCATGGATATTCTCGGTAAATATTAATAAAATCTGTAACAGCTTCTTTGCTCCAACAACGACCGTCCGACATAACGCGCTCAGTTAAAACCTTACGTGTAAATGACTTGTCGAAAATCGCGCGTGCTTGTTCAGAGAGAATCACGCGTTCAAACCTCTCGGATTTATTTACCTTTACACAGAAACACTTACGCGTGCGATTGATCGTGCATTTCGAAAATCGCGCAGTTAAAACTTTCGGTGTAAAGGCGACTAATAACAGACTGTGATTGAGGGGAATACTGTGCACATGGAGAGCCAGGAGAAGGCAGAGGTGTGGCAATAACATGGGATGAATGGGAAGAGTGTGACCTGGGTGACGGTAACATCAGTGAATTGACAGTCAGATCAAACATGATATTATCTATTCTGTGCATAGCTAAGCGTTGTGTACGTCCATCCAGCTTTCGTAACTTTATGGCAAGGAGTTCGGCGTATACGGTGCACTCATCTCGACTCATACAGCTGGAATTTCTTGTAGCTATTTTTTCCTTGATTTGTAAAAGCTCATTGAATGCCATATCTGCACGATCTTGCTCCTTCCGTGGTCGCTTCACACTACTTTGCTTTGTTGGTCGTTTCGGAGACTGATAGTTCTTTTCTAATAGAAAAAAATAGTTAGTATAGGTAAAAAGCAAAAGAAACTTCGGTACCTTCATTAATAGTAGAACGCTCTTCAGTTTCCTGATTTTCTTTAAAATATATTTGTGATGTCTCATTATCATTATCTCGATCTTTCCTTATCATCTTTGTTTAGGTCTTCATTATCATCTAAATTATCCTACAAAACATATTTATTATTTCAGACTCCACAATCACCTGCAGAATGGAAAAAAATTGCGCAGTTATTTGAGGAACGTTGGCATTTTCCACACTGTTGCGGAGCCATTGACGGGAAGCATGTGATTCTACAAGCACCAGTAAATAGTGGTAGTGAATATTTCAATTATAAATCGACATTTAGCATAAATTTAATGGCATTATGTGACGCCGATTACATTATAACATATGCTAATATTGGATCACCCGGTAGAATGTCAGACGGAGGAGTATTTTACAAATGTAAGTTATCCCAGCATATGGAAATGGGCACAATCAATTTTCCCCCGACGATCTTATAACAAATACTAATATAGTTTTACCATATGTTATAGTAGGTGACAATGCCTTTCCCCTAAAAAATAATATAATGGTGCCTTATCCGGGAATACATGATAAAGGTTCTTCAAAACGAATATATAACTACAGACTGTCCAGAGCACGAAGAATGATTGAAAATGTCTTTGGAAATATGGCATCGGTATTTCGCATTTTAAGAACACCCATTATGGTGAATCCAGAAAAGGCAAATGTAATTGTACACACTTGTGTACTTTTGCATAATTTTTTGCGAAGGAGCAAGACCTCACGAAACAGTTATACACCAACTGGAACATTTGACGTAGAGGTGGAGGGTAATTTTGTTGCTGGATCGTGGAGAAATGATATTGACGGAATGACATCATTTAAGCAATTAAAAAGGATTGCTAGAAAACCTAAGAGTGACGCAGAAAAAGTTCGACTCGAATTTGCAAACTATTTTTCAAAAACAGGAAAAGTTTCATGGCAAAATGAATACTAGCTTATCTACTGTAGTGCGAACGCAAAGTTTAAAAGAAATTAGTTTCCGTTTTTTTTTATGATGAATCTTACCACTTTTGGTTAAATTGTTTTTAAAATATCAACAGTAAAAAGAGGCCTTTTTGCATTTTTGACAAGCCATAAAAACCAAACTATTTAAGTTAAGCTCTTTTTACACTTATCAAACTGCTTGTCAAATAAGTTGAACCAGGGTTAATTTATATGGGAATAGGTAGCGACACATCCTCAACTTTTAGGCGGTTCGTGGTTGGGGGAGCAAGGAAGAGTAAAGTAGGTACCTAGAAAAGTTAGCAATTCTGAGTAAAGTCACAGCAGCTGATTAATCAAATGGCGCATTACAAAAATCCGTTTGCACTTATTTTAACTGTCAAATTACACCTGCGCTTAAGCCCCCGCTTAAGCCCAAGGTTTAGGCCCGGAAGACGCAGTGCCTAACATATCAGGTTTATCAAGTGCTGCGCTTAAGCCTCCCGCTTAAGCCCCAGGCCCCGCGCTTAAGCCTCCCGCTTAAGCCCCCGCTTAAGACCCAGGCCACGCGCTTAAGCCGCGAGCCGCCCTGCGAACCGCTTTGCAAACCACTACCCGTTCGGCGAGCCGTACGGCGAACCGCTCTGCGAACCGCCTCCCGCTCGGCGACCCGTTCGGCATCCCGTTCGGCGAACCGTCCTGCGAATCGCGCCATTTTTTTAACGCATGCGTAAGACTCTAAGATATATCTTATCCACGTAAGCTAACTTTTCTCGCTTAAACCCGAAGGACGCAATAATTAATTTACTATGGGGTTACCGTCTTACTCGCTAATTGGTGTCTCTCGCCATATTTTAAACAGCTGTAGCGCCCTTATGGCTACAGATGGCGTCGTGCGGTTTTCGCTATTCGATAGGTATACCGTTAAACTATTTTTAAAAAATTTAAACCGCTCGCCGATGACTCATCATCAGGGTTAAATAGCGATTTTAGCCGATAGCGCCCGAACGGCATGACTTAAAATTTTTGCGTTTGCGCAAATCAATTTAAGACCTTAGCACAAGTATCCTACGCATGGCGGCCATTTTCTAAGTCACGTGATTTTTGACATATGACAGGTGACAGGTGACATTTGACAGGTGACAGATGACATTTGACAGATACCTAAGACCACGCCCTAAATAACGCGTTGCGCAAGATTCCTAAATTTCGAATGACGTCAGAGATCTTGAGATAATAAGCTCCACCGGTGGAGGGTGGATGGTAAACCCCCTTCTCTCCCTACTGACGAACTTTTGCAGAAAGTCTTACCCTTCATACAGAAGAAAAATACTTTATTAAGGGACGCTCTTTTAGCAAGAGTAACCCTACAAGTTCTAAGGTATTTAGCCACCGGACACTCTTTTCCATCTTTGACTGCCAAAAAATAGTATTTTACAATTTGTACCAAACGTTTGTGAAGCAATATACAATCGTTATTAAGGCAAGTTTAATAGTCAAATAATTTTTTAACATAAGAAAAAGTTTTTTTATTAAAACAGGATATTTTATATAAAGCTCAATAGCGCTTGGGTTAGAATGTCTTAGCTGTACTGCTCATATGGTTGATTTACAGACGGCTGCTTATTCTCATAATATGGTTAGTAAATGTGATTGCTCATTTTCATTTGGTGGTGATTGATAAGGTAATGATTGGTCGGATGATGACTCTTCAAAGTAACCTAGTTGGTTCATAGAGCAAGCCGAGATATTCCGACTTTGTAAATGTTCTTGTGTAAAGCAAGCTGAGGTACTACAACTCCGTAAAGGTGCAGGGATAGTGATTTGATTTAGTTTTTCTTTAGTCATTACCGACTGTAATTTCTCTTGACATACTAGCGCTCTTTCAAGGGGCATATTTTTTAGTTAATACGCTAAACTCTTGAAAAATATACCAAATTCATTATCCTCCGGTTCTTTGCACTATTTTGGAGTTTATGTATAGTATCGTCCATATCATATTAAGGTTTTCGTTTTTTTGGGAAGCGATTGTGGAGTGGTAATCTGGTGTTTCATTTTTGCCTTTCGAAGTTGATGGAGTCACGACTACATGACTTGAATTTTTTGTAATTTCTCTAATTCTTCGGCATTCCTTTCTGCTTTGGGGTTGGGATACTGGGTGGTGGGTTCGGATTCATCGACGAATCATTCGACTTGTATATCTTGCAGCACCTAAAAAAAGAAAAATATTTATTTATGTTTGAAAATTATTACTGTCAATAATTTACTTTGCTTAACCACTTATGCGGATATCATTATTAATTTGTATTTTGCAGGTTCCCTCTACTGAAAAACAATGGTAAGATATTGAAAATGATTTTAACAAATCCATTCGTAAGCCGGCACACACAGGGTCAGAGTATTACAACTATAAACATACTTACAGCATCATTTCATTTGCGTTAGTTGATGCAAACTACTGTTTCTTATATATTGATACACTAATGAAAGAGTAAATGATGCTGCAGTATTCTCTAAATCATCTCTATATAAAGCTGTAGAACAAAATGTACTCAGTATTCCTTCTTACTACGTTTTCGTGGGCGATGCTGCATTCCCTTTACGGACAAATTTTCCCAAACCTTATCCTAGAAGTGCCCCACTCACTTTACAGCAACGTGTTTTTAATTACATGCTTTCACGAGCCCGTAGAATAGCTAAAAATGCTTTTGGTATTTTGGTTCAAAGATTTCGAATATACGAAAAACCAATACCAGTAAAAGTCGAAACAACTGAAAAGATTATTAAGGCTACATGTGCTCTGCACAACTGGTTCCGTAAATCCTCCAGTCGTACATATTTTTCTACAGGATGTGTGGACAGGGAAGATATTGAAAATGGTACTATTATCCCAGGTAACTGGCGTGAACATAAAGTAAATGGAATAGCATTGATAGGAAATGTGGGCAGTAATACCTACAGCCGTGGTGCAACAAAAAAAACGTGATTTCTATGCTGAAAAATTTACCACCACAGAAGCAGTTCCATGGCATTGGAAGATTAATTAATAGAAAACTAATTTTTGTAACAATAATTACCTGAATTACCTACATACTCATATTTTTATCTATAAAGCATATATATACTTAACTTCGCACCCTATGGAAAACTTTTTATTATTAATATCACGAAAAAAGCTATTCTTTAAAAGAAATTCTGAATGATTCGAAACCCAGAATAAAATTATTAGATATTATTTTTTTGCAGTGGTATACAAGGTACATATTTACATATGTCAAAAAATATGAATTTTGTTCATAAAGAATGTACCTTTATTTTTCATAATATCGAAGATTGTCATAAAAGATGTTAAGAATTAAAAAATACATTCAAATATGCAAACTTGTTTATTTTCAAAATAAAGTTTTTTTTAATTCTTTTATGCGTTAACGGTAAAAATTTAAGTTTGTCCATTGAAGGATACTTACTTTAAAATGTTATACATATGTATGTAAAGTAAGAACTGTTAAAACAGCGAAAAGTCACTGAAAAATTCGTTATTGCAGAAAAAATGTTAAAAAGATTTTTTTTTAAATAAATTAACCAATTTGCATATCTTAAAGCTATTTTCACTCCTAATCATTTTTTCTTTATAAAAATTTTCGATAATATGAAAAATAAAGGTACTTTACTCTTAAGAAAAATTCATATTTTTTAACATACCTCGTATACCACTGCAAAAAATTACTATCTGATGATTGCAATTTCGGTCTAAGACCATGCAGAACTTTTTAAAAATATCTTTGTTTTCGTAAAATTATTAATAAAAAAGTTTTCCATATCGTGCGAACTTAAGGAGACACGCTGTATTTTAATTTTCAGTAACGAAATTTGTATGTTTGATTAATTTTAAACATTGTAATAGGTATTCTAAATTACAATAAACTTATGTTGGTAAAAAACTCTATGTAGTAATACGAATTGTTAATTACCAAGTTTGATTGACTTTCTCTTGGAAGGGAAGCTCCTCTTAAAAATTCATCCGCTTGGGCAAACCAAAATAGTTTCGGTTTGTACAAGTCTTCTACCCCAGTGCCACTTTTGTTGGCCTTTAATATTTTGTTAAGTTCTACTTTATAGGTAGTTCGAATACTTTTGATTTTACTTTTAATGTCGATTATGGTTGAAGATTCTATGCTCATTCCAACACAAATTTTTTCATAGCTTCTGTCGCGTCCCGTCATATTTTTATTTTTATATTCCACAAACAGTCGTCTGCTTGATACAACTCCAAAAATTTTGATATATTATAATCTCTCCATTTAAACGACATTTTTATATTCATTTAAACACGATTCACTGCAGAATTTACACCGAAAACAGTTTCCATGCGCCTGAACGCTTGTTTCAACCTGTTCTCACGGGCAAGATCTCTCCAGTTTGATAGAATCAATTCCATTAACCAACCAAAAGTAGAAAGGGCTTCCAGTTTTATAGAAAGGCAAAAATATTAAACTATATCGTTGAATTCATGTTCACATTAACCCTTTCAGCCCTGATTTACTGTTAGCTGAAAAAAAAATTTTTGTTTTAAATCATGTTTAGTATGTGTTAAATAATAAATTCCTTTACCTGATCCTAATTGGTTCCGACCATAGATATAGATTCTAGAAGGATGTGGCAAATGCCACCACTAGGTCCAAGAGGATGCGGAAGACATTAGAATAAAAATAAATATTTTCGGAAAGCTGTTTATATTAAAAATAAAATGGATTTACAAACTAATTTAAGAGGACTTTATGAAAGCTCTTGAAACAATTTCTTTGCTTTGAGAGTGGGCACAAAGGCACCCCACACTTCTCATTGTATTCTAGATCTGCCTCCACATGATTCTAACTTGCAACGTTGTTCATGACCATCCACATGGACTGGCCAGTGACCCAAGTGATCATATCTACTATCCTTACTGAATTGGGGTGCTTTTTTGTTCTGCGCTAGGCACTGGAGAATTTCGGGGACTATTACAGGCAGATGAAGGTCGACCACGTTTAGAGTTACACACGTTCCAGAGAATGCCAAACCTTCTGCCACGCATACTGTAAATTCTAAAGGTCCATTCTCTGGTTTTTCTTGCTACGAAGTAATCCATGCCTTTTTGATATTCCAACCAAGCATTACATACTGCCAAGTTGAAATAATGAAAATAACTCGCAATGTCCATTTCCTCGAACAATAAATGTACGATAAAGGGAAATAAGAAAGTCACTTTTATTAACACTCCCCCATAGAAATATTATACTGTACACAATACGTGGCCGCTTTATACACATTATTTCTTTCTTTATCCCACCTTTTTACTTCATCTTCAGGATCGATAGCAACAAAATTGGAAGCCATATTGACAGCTTTATTATCATACCATCGCACTGCTACTATTTTTTGATCTTCTATCATCACTCGAGTCGGAACTACTTCACGTCCCATTTTTTAGTTCATTTTCTGATTTTAGTGGGCATTTTTCAAGTCTGTTTGGACGTATAGTACCAGCCATAAAAATTCCTCTAACATTATTTCTAACAAAAATAGGGATGTTAAATAATTGTCACAAAATAGCCGGAAGTCCTTTGCCATCAGAAATTCGGTTGGACAAGTATATGACTAACCCATTTGTGGCCGAGTATTTTTCTTTGAAGATCAGTAGAAACGGTAGTGCCCTTGATATATTACAGACCGGTATAATTCCAGCGCCACACAACATAAACATATTTCTTAACACCCCATGGATTAGGTTTCCTTTTTATAAATTGTTTACAGCAATTTGTCCTTGAATGGAATGATTGACTCATCAATGCACAGATTCTCTTCAAGTGGAGTTCTTCACACCTTTGTCAAAAGAGTCAACTATTGGACGCACTTTCCAAAGTTTGTCTTCCGCATTATGATTAGCGCTGACATCTACAATATGTAGGTTATTCCTAAGAGATTCAAACCTATTTCGAGAAATCGCTACATCATCCAAGAATTTTATTTTTGTAGAAGACTCTTAATACATTCTCAACCTCGGGGAAACGTACTACCCCAAAATAATGTGTAGGGCTACTAGTTTTTTTATTTCATTTTTACTAGTATCTATATTTTTTTCCGTGCTTTTGAATAGAATACATATTCGTTTTGTCGGCCAATTCGTGAAAGATTTCATCTGGAAAATATTTGGAGAAGTACATCAGTGGAGTTTGATTTTGACTTTCAGCATCATAACCGCAACAATTTGTCCTGAGAAATCGGTGTTTGGTGGAACGAATTGTCCATTCTCCAAATTACTTTTTTCTTTTCTATTTTTTGGCTTTTGGTTTTTTGTGAAAGTCTTTCTTTATAACCGACAATGGGACATTATCTTCTTCCTCCTCAAATTCTTCATTTCCAATCTCATCATTTTCATCTCTTCACTTGGTTCAAATTCCAAGTCATATATATTCTCTCTCGTGTGTCCTCGGTGTCCGTCTCTATCTCAGAATCAGAAAGGGCTAAAACTGCAGCTTCGGCGTCATTTAGGGGGACACTGTTTTGGCAACTGCCTTTATTTTTCCATAGAACATGGGGGGTATTGCATCGAATTCGGTATCATCTAAAATTTTTTCAAAATTTAATTTTGTATCAAAATAGAGAACGTAGTCCAAAATATTGTTACTAATAAATCAATAACATTTCAAAAAAAACTTGATTGGTGCCCCTACGACCAACGTATGGCAACTGCGTACACAAAAATGTGGGGTTCAAAGTCATTTATTAGAAAAACATCCTACCAATATGAAAGCCCATCATACGGTGATTAGTATATATTCTAGTTAAAAAAAAAAAGAACGAAATTACATTATATTTTAGCTGTAGTAAACACTTACCCAACATACTATTTGGCTTTGCGAATCCATCTTGAAAGCACGTTGATATTCCAGTTTGCAAACCGACAACAATCGAGAATCGGTCTTAAAATTATTATCGCATTAAAATAGTGGGTAGCACCATCTATCGTTGGGGGACACGAAATAAATCTTTTCCGGCCATTTAGACAACTATACAGCGGTGGCAAAAGCCACCGTCAGGCCGAAAGGGTTTATTCTATTTTACTTCAATATTATAGATTCAATGATATTGATCAACAAAATAGACTAATGAGAACCCGGCTTAAGGGCGGAAATACACGGTTTAATTTTGTTATACAATTTCGATGATTTAAACAAATTGTTAAACCAAATTCAAAAGAAAATGCAAAGCCGTTTCAATTAAATTGAACAGTTTAAAAATGTCGTCGAGCGATCGGCATTAACTTCATTTGTGGAAATTTAATAAAGATGTGTGAAATGAAATTGAAAAAGAAGCAGAAAAACTACAGCGTAGACGTCGACGTTGGTGGACTAGACCGTGGGTGATGAACGAAAAGAGCGGAAGCGGAAGACCCAAGAGCCTATAGGAACTATCTGCGTATGTCCGATAATTAATTTTAAGATCTTTACGAGAAAGTTAAGCTAACAAATCAAAAACAAAGTAGTCTATGAGGGAAGCACTTCCACCAAAACTAAAACTGCAAATTGCTTTGCGATATCTTGCCACAGGTGATTCATTTGGAACATTAGAAGCTTTATATACAGGGTGACCATTTTAAGTCGGAACTATTGCTAACTTCTTTATTATTGAAGATACGAAGTCGGTTAAATTAGTAAAGAAGTAATATTTTTCCGCTGATTACCGTGCTGCCGACAAAAAACAATTAAACATCGGGTTTTCGATTTATTGCAAAAATTATACTTTTTAAATAGAACACCTGAATATTATGTCACCAGTCGAAGGATCTATCAAAGAGCTTCAAAAAAGTCCATATGTGCTTTTTCCAAATTTTAATAGTTTCGGAAATATGACCATTCAAATCTAACAAATGGTAGATATAATGTCTATTTTATCTTCGACACTAAACTTAGTGCTTACAGCTTAAAGCTGTAGTGATAATGAAAAGATAACAATATTTTCAGATTTGGACGGCCATATTTTCAAAACTATAGGAGATAGACATATCAAACGTGGTACCTTCTTAAAGCTCTTTAAAATATATATTTTATGGTGATACTATATACAAGGTGTTCTATTTTTAAAATGCCAGTTTACTATCAAATTCCTAAGGATGACCATATTTCCGAAACTATTGAAAATTGGATAAAGTACATAAGGACTTATTTTAAAACTCTTGGATAGATCTTTCGAATGGTGATATAATATACACGGTGTTCCTTTTTAAAAATATATTTTTTGCCTTTAATTGAAAGCCCAATATTCAATTGTTTTTTTGTCGGTAGCACGTTAATCAGCGGAAAAAATACTACAACTTTACTAATTAAACCGATTTCGTCTATCTAATAACAAAGAAGTTAGCAATAGTGCCGACTTGCAAATGATCACCCTGTAGAGTACCAAGATAAACTATTGGAAAATTTGTGCCTGAAGTATGTAGAGAAATTTACGAAACACTGAAAGAGTATATAAAGGTAAATATATTGTTTTATTTATATTTATTAAGTATTATATAAATATATATCTAGAGTTGTGTATTTGACCGGTCAAATACACAACTCTAGATAAAATTTAAAGAGTAAGACAAATTATAAAAAACCTAATTTTATTTGAATTTAAAATATAATAAAAGAACATTAAGCATGATTTTAGCTGATTAATAATCATTGGGAATTAACCCGATTAACATACACAGACAATGGCGAATCTGAATCTGAATTATCATCCGAGAAGTCAGCTGCTATCTGTTCTCTATCAGACAACTCATTCTCGGAATAAGAAGGAGATACAGCTTCAAAAGATGAAGATATATTAAAGTCACTTGTTTTTTTACTTTTGTCGATTAGATTTAAATTATATTTTACATAAACTAGTTTTCCAGATCGTGAAGTTGTCAGTCTGTTTCGTAATTTATTATGAACAATTCCCCATGTTGACCAATTCCTTTCACAAGAAGCCGAGGAGGCCGGCAGTCTTAGTAGCTTTAAGGCTACATTATAAAGTATCGATTTCTTTTACCAACTTTTCCACCAAGTTGATGGTCTAATATCCGATGATGTTTTACAAAATGATTTGATACTTTTTACTGCTATCCATATTTTTCGATTATTAAATTCATTTGATGCTGTTTTAAAATTTGAAATTTCTCCAATAACTTTTACCTCAAAATCCTTAGATGGAAACTCCTCATTGAGGGCAAGTTGTACTATTAAAGTAGAAGCACTTTGAAGTTTATCTCTTAGTTAGATTATCTCCTTTATATCTTGGATCTAGCAGATAAGCTGCATTGTGTGTGTCGTTACAGGCCATACTAATTCTTTTTATTACTGATGCAGATGTAAATTTTTCTTCTGCTCTAAGAAATGGGCTTTTTAAAATAAATGTATTGATGTGTTCTTTAAACAAGTACAACTTGTGCCGGACATCTGACAAAGTAGTATAAGTATTTTCCATAAAGGTAATCAAATTAACAACAGGATTTAATAAATCAATAAATTTAACATTTCTATCTCAAAATACATTATCATTAAGTATGGTAGATTTTATTTTATTTGTTGCCAGGGTCTCTACATCAGGGTTAATTAAACATTCTCTAAGTAGCTGTTTATTGTCTTGTATACTTTGCATACAGGAGACAGTACTACCCCATCTAGTTGCGACTGGTAATTTAAGAGATTAAATATTACTGCCCTGATTTTCACTTAAGACGGCAGAATTTAACAATTTTCTTACAAACACTAAGGTGATCAGAAAGTGTCTTAAGTGATTCAATATCTTTCAACAATAAATTGAATGTGAGAAACACAACCATAAGTTTGTAGATTGGGAAATGTTTCTTTTAATTCGGCCCAAGCAGCTTGCATATTTGCTGCATTGTCGGTTACGAGAGAGGTTATTTTTGTTTCACCAATTTCTTTGATTACCCTTGTAATTTCACTAGAAATGTACTGACCTGTATGTCGCAATACCTGCGGCTGTGCAAAATCATAGAAAAAATCTCCATTATTATTTGTATGTACCATATAGTTTATTAAACCTTCATTTCTAATATTACTCCAGCCATCACTTATTAGAGTTATATTATTCTTATTATCAAGAATTTCTTTAATGTTACTCTTTATTTTATTATAGAACTTATCAAGATGCAAGGTAGCCATAGTTTTTCTATCCGGAATTTTAAAAGCGGGCCGCAGTTTTCCAAAAAAATGTTTCCATTTATCTGACTCAAACATTGACAAGGCGCAATTCGATGAGTAAACAGCTTCACAAAAAAGGGTTTGTAACTCGGATTGTTCAGATTTACTTACTTTGTCAAAAAAGATGTTCGTGTTTGTTTTTGTAAACGTTTGGAACTTGTTTCAGAAGAACTAGCCATATTAATTCGAGAGCGCCGCCTCTTGCCTTTCACCATTGCCATTACCATTCTTGCTTTTTCTTTGTTGAAAAATATTGCCTCATCTACATCTTGGGAGGACTCGTCCACATCCATCTTTGCCTAGTTACACTAAAAAAATGAATAAAAAATGTTGAAGTAATCGTTTATCTTCAAAATGTAAACGTATCTATTAAATTAAATAAATGAAAGCAAGTAATGGCTTCTTTTTATCTAACAGTTTAAAATTTCAAATTCGGAAAAACCCTCCAGAACTTTGTGATAACCTGTATACGCATTCCATTCCTAATATATTGCTAAAGCCTAAAGTGACCACCAAAGAAAAATTTACAAAAAACAAAATTCTTTAATTAATTACGTAATACCTGAGAAAACCTGGGTGGTAATTTTTAAAATGAACACCATGTGTAGTAATTAACTTGCACTGATATTACATACCTTTATACTTACATTTACATATTCTTTTCTCACTGTATCTGGAACTGATTTGCATTTCTTAAATATATGCTTCTTCATTCTATCTGCATGCGTGATATAAATTGCTCCACAATAATTACATTTGCCCTTAACTTTGTTTTCTTCTCGTATTTTGGTAAAACAATTCCAAATTTTGCTTTTGACCTTGTCCTTATTAAAACTCATTATAAATACCTTGTTAATTCGCCAAACAACAATATAATAAAATCGCTAGTGTTTACCTAATTCAAATACAAAGCGATATAAACGATATACCTATTCTTTCATTGCACTTTACTTTATTTAAGGAGGGGAACTACCAAATTATTGAATTGGAGAATTGGGATTCACCGAATCGCTGCGGGACGCCGCGCCGACGCGACGGTACGAAAGGAAATAGTAGACGCATAAGGTACAAGAAAGACGGTTGTAAACTGGACCGATCACAATCACAAATGCATGAATATTAAAAAATATTGATATGTTACATGATACAACTTAAATAAAATATAGGATTTTTTAAATTATTTAAGATAGTTTGACGGAATTTGACCCATTTGACCGGTCAAATAAATAGTGGTCAATTAACCATTCCCAACGCTATATATATATATCCATATCATTCCCTGTATAATTTTCTGGTGGATCATTATTGCCCACGTCATAGGAAGATTGAGGAGATAATAAATCATCTCTTGTGCCAGTGGAATATTTGTTGTCAGTGAAAATATTGCTGGTAATATTGAAGGTACTGCATTTGAAGAATATGATTGAAAATTTGGCGTACTATATTGTCATTCATTAGCTGCTAAATTATTATTCATCATTTGCGAAAGCCGCTCCTGTGTCATAACTGATTGCAATTTTTGTAAATAAATTAGTACTCTGCGAAGAAGCATATTTTTTAATTAAATGGATAGACTATTGCAAAATCAATCAAATTAGTTTTTAAGGTGGCTGGTTTCTTGTGAATTTCTGTTGCTTCTGAATATTTTTGAAGCTTATTAATTACCCTTTCAATAGAAGATACTTCGAAACTAGTATGCCTTTTTGCCCTTCGCTTTTTTGATGCACATGGGGTTGAGTCAGTATAAACCGTATTATTTTTTGTAATGTTGGATGGTGTGTTTTCATCTGTATGTGTAGGGATAGTACCTTGGGTTTTTTCTTCATGGTTCTGCCTCATTGTCATCTTAAACATCATTCTCATGTCCTCATGTTCTCTTACCATTTTAGGAATTTCCTGAAATTAATTAAACCAAGTTAGAGAAGTCCTATTTAAGTCGATATCTATAAATATTTTAGTTTAGTTCCAATCATCTAGTGATAGATAACTTGGTTAGCGAAACGTACGTCAAGTGTAAGTGTTTTTAGTTTCTGGTATAGTAGTAGGGACTTTTCTAACTTTGTTAGTGTGCCAGAAGGTTCCAAACTAAGAATTTAGGTAAAATTAATTAATTATAACCTTTATTTAATCTTTTATAGAAAGTTCCACGCACTAAATGCACTGAAAGTAAGAACTCGGTGTGATTTTTATTATGTTAATTCCTTAATATGCCGCAATTTTTACTGCATTTGATTTAAGGATTTGTAATTTTTTTATTAAATATCTTTAGTTTATTTTAGGTTCCTATGAAGAATTTTAATTCGCTATGGAATTTTCCTAACTGTTGTGGGGCAATGGATGGAAAGCATGTTGTTATACGCTGCCCCCAAAATAACGGTTCAGAATACTATAATTACAAACATACATTTGGTATGGTTTTATTTGCTATTGTTGATGCCGACTATAATTTCTTATACCTAGATGTGGGCATCAATGAAAGAGTCAATGATGCGTCAGTGTTTTTAAAGTCATCAATTAATGAGGCATTAGAGAAAAATCTTCTTAATATATCCCCAGAAGGAGTATTTGTTGCGGATGATGCCATTTCTTTGCGAAACAATATATTAAAACTTTATGCTAGAAACACTTTTCTAACAGATGTCAAGTCTGATGAAAAATACGATTTAATCAAGGCATACTGCATTCTGCCAATACTGTCCCAAGCTCATAACCATGTATATATAGCAAATATTATTGATAACAACAAAATCATTAATCTAAATATTTTTTTGAGATTTGACAGTATCGTCAGTTTTTTCTGGGCGTGTATATTTAATAATTCGAGTTTTATAGAATGCATCGGTTACAGATTTCGCAACACTGTATTTTGGTATAGTTTACAAATTAAATCATTAATCGGTTCATTTGCTTGGCCAGTAAGCAATGCACTATTACTGGTACGATGGTACAATGAGTTAAATATTGCGAAAAAAAACAGTTTTTACAATAATTACGACAAGCTTTTGATTTAGTACCATTATCAATAATATGTCGAATATGATTTTTTAAGGTTAAATTTTATTGAGTGAGGCCATAAGCAGCATTTATATCACGTTTATAATAAAATATTTTTAAATAATAATGTTTTACTAGAACATAGTTACGATACGAAGCACAGAATGCATATTAAATGTCATAACAGATTTTCCATAAAATTGTTAACATTTTCCAACAAACTGTAATAAATCTAATTCACATTATATAACAATTTGAGGATATTCGACACGAATTACCAACAATCTGAATCAAAACATTCTTTTTTAAAATTCGTACCAAACAGGGTAAACTATCAAATAGCAGCCACGATTCCCAATCAAATGCTTTCCATTTTGCCATTGCCTTAACTAACCCATGAATTTGGTGGGGTCGTTTAATTTGAAAAAATCGTTGAACAATTTTCTGTTGCATGGCGCCTTTAACTCATTCTTGCCAGTTTATTGCTTGTTTTTATTTTGATAAACCTAGTACATTTGCAATGGTCCTTTACACGATAAACCTAATTATTTTTTTTGTGGTGTTCAGCAAAGGGCACATTAAAAACCATCTATCTTAAAACGATGAAACTGTAAAAACGGCGGTTTATAGAGCATCTCCTCAAATGAACCCAAAAGTATCTTTTTTATATTTATCTTTTCTTTTATTGCTACACTTTCATTTAAACAGGTACCCAATTAAATAAAAAGTAAAGTAAGAAAATACAGCTTAGATGCACTGCTAATACTAGTACCTAGTGACTTATTTTTGGCAATTTTACATCAAGTTTGATATCTGTTTTTTTATTCATAAACTCTTTCAGCCCCTCCAAAATGCTATCTTTGCTGCCTTTCTTTTGAAGCCACAGTTTCTTGAGAAAATCCTAAAGACGGCGGTGATTCGGCGAGAAATATATCAGTGTGAACTGGTTTAATTTTACCCCAAAGAACTTATCAAAAAGAGTCGCCAGTTTTTTTTGTTTTAGCTATTGAAGAGACGGAAATGCTTCTTGAATTCGTGGGTCTTCTTTTTCTATTGCTTTATGCACTCTTGCCTTTTTTTTGAGTAGTTAAAGGTTTTTTAAATTGCTACGAATACTGTTGAGCTGAAGTTTCCGAAACAATATCTTCTTCTAATATGCCGCTTTCAGTTTACGATGCAGTCTGTAATAGAACATATTAATCAATTACTTTTAAGCGCCTAAAATAGCTAAAAAGCAGTCAAATTTTGCTTAAGATTCTGAAACTATGTGGAATTTTCGTAACTGTGCCGGAAGTATGGATGGTAAACACATAAGAGTTCAAGCGACCACGCATAGCGGAAGTGATTTTTTTAATTATAAAGGTTTTTTTAGTATTTTCTTATTTGGCTTTGTTAATGCAAAATCAACTTTATGTAGGCTGTCAGGGTCGTATCTCGGATGAAGAAGTCTTTCAAAACACTATATTTTATCAGAAAATTAAGAACACTATTTTGAACATGCCATTACCGAAAAGTCTACCTCAAAAGCAAACAAAAGTATCTTACGTTTTTCTAGGTGTTGAGGTTTTTTCCTCACAAAAAAATTCTAAAACCTTATTCTGGAACCCCTTAAAAGGGCAAAAGCAAAGAATTTTTAATTAGCGTCTTTGCAGTGCCCAAAGGGAGATAGAAAATGTTTTTGGCATTAGTTATAATAATAACTTTTTATCTGTTGTGACTGTCTTTTTTTTTTGGTTTTAAAGGGCTAATAGGTAGATATGTTTTTCTAGGTTTGCCAATTTTGGTCAAATAGATTAAGACAGGACTGGACTTACGGGACTTTTTCCAAAATACGCTATTTAACCTCGTTTCAAAAGAAATCTGATTTGGGTACAATTAAGCTATTACGTTTTTTTTTGTAGACCAACTATGAAAAATGATTCAGTTTAAGTGAATTTGTCAGCAATTTGACGATTTATAATTTTTAATTATTTTTGATAAACAATGCTCCCCATAACGCATACATTTTTCTCAGTTAAAAAAAAACTTTTTTGTCCTTTAAAAATCAAAAATGTGAGGCTACCATAGTTACGGAGTTGGATGCTGACCAAAAACAGTAAATTAAAAAAAAATAACGTATTAGCCTAATTGTAGATGAATTTATTTTTTGCAACGAAGTTTAAAGCATCATTTTGGAAGAAGTCCCGTAAGTCCAGTCCTGTTTAAATATTTTTGACTGAAATTGACAAACCTAGAGAAAACATATCTACCTATTAGCCCCTCTAAAAGGAAAAGATGGGCGCAACAGAAAAAAAGTAATTATTAGTTAAAAAGTGTGCAAGTTTAATTTGGCCCACACTGTATGTATAATTATTATTAAAAGGCATTATTATGGCAAATTTATACACCACCTGGAACATTTGATTGTAAACAAAATAGAGGTAGACAAACAAAAACTTTTAAAAGTTTTGAAGCGATCTAAAAGGTTCCCTGTAGAGCTAATATAAATACAAAATATATTAGAGAAGAATTTGCCAATTATTTGTCCTAAGATTTTGCAGTTGCATGGCAGACTAAACATGCTTAGTAGTATTACTTTATATCCTACATTAGTTATCTTACTTACATAACGTATAGACACTATTACTATTTACAACTAAACTACATGTTAATTATTAATAGTAGTGTGTTTTTCCCGAAGTTGTCTAGGAAGATCTAGGAAGATTTAGATAGGTATCTACACAACTGGCTGGGAAGAAGACGATTTTGAACCCCCCCCCAGCCTCTTCCTTTCTCTCAATTAATCACCATATAAGAAAAAAATTCTTTTTATATTATATTTAAAATTTATTAAATTTAATTGTAACTTAAACGTCTTAGTAAAATGTCAAATTGATATAATTATTGCTCATTTGAATTTCGAAATTAAATTGTAAGACTTATCCGCTGACCAGCTTAAGTTTATTCCATTAAAATACCTTTTAAATTCTCATATAAACGATGGACCAGTGACATCCCAAAAACAGTGCCTCATTTGCATCAACAATATTCGATTTGGTTAAATAAATCAAGTAAATAAAAG